>JAXIVJ010011807.1:0-42337 GCA_036785665.1 Chirona hameri | reverse complement strand
CAAAGGCTGCGACGCGCGGTGCGTGTAAAATTATAACTAACGTTGGCTGTGAATCACTCCCAAATAGTGTCAGACGCGCCACTTTCCCTATCCCTACTGCTACCAAAATGCTACCAAATAGAGGAAACACGAATGACGCAAAAAATACATATTTATTTCGCAAGAAGTTATTTTTTCGCCGGCAGTACCCATTTTCCATCGCCAGTTTCAGCGATTTTTTTGTTTGGGGGGCTAATTTCTTTGCCGCTCCTGTCGAGCTTGGGATGGGGGCTTTTGCCCCTGCCACCCCCCCCCCCCCCTGGATCCGCCAGTGTCAGCAGGGGTTTTACACAGCCAGTCAATATTTGCGACCTATGAACACATTGAGATATAACATTTTCCTCCAACGCCTGATCCTCACTCTGTCTCTCCAACAACCCTTCTCCCTGCTTGACCTATCTCGTGTCCGTCTCTCCTCTTCTCTTTCCATTCTACTGACTCAGACTCAGACTCAGACTCAGAATGTTTATTAAAGCACTCCGCAATGTACTTGCGGCTATTACTGCTTCACGTCATTGTAATATAAAACTAAAGGCATGTGGTATGAACATAGAACACAAACGCACATATACACAACTTCACAGAACAGTCATACAAACACAATCACACGCTAGTCAAAAGCAAATAAAGTGTGTAGTCACATCAAGCCACACGGATCAAACTTGCGCAGACCGGTCATCACTGAGGTGCCGCCTCAGGCTACGACCGAAGAGTTCCG
The DNA here is from genome assembly GCA_036785665.1 of Chirona hameri. Lineage (NCBI taxonomy): Eukaryota > Metazoa > Arthropoda > Thecostraca > Balanomorpha > Balanidae > Chirona > Chirona hameri. The sequence continues at coordinate 41,580 of JAXIVJ010011807.1, read as the reverse complement.
GAGGGAGCTGTGACAGATCAGGAAGCAGGGCATTGTACGAGGCCGGTCCCCTGCACTTAAACCGCCTCTTCCCCATCTCGGTGCGGGACGTACAACAGATGGTCCTGACGGGTGACAATATCCAGGTCGCGGCCGCGAGCCTCGGCTACAGTGGTGAGACCGGTCGCCAAGACCTCCGGCTCACCGCTATGGCGCACCTTGTGCAAGAGACACAGCGTGTGGAACGACGCGAGCTGCTGAGCCACCCCAGTCGCTCCAGCAAATCAGACACATGGTCATATTTTTTGCATCCGAATATTTTTAGCTGAGTAGTTAAGTACTTTTTTAATGCGAAAGAGGTTCTGTTTGGTGCCACTGCCGTACACCGAGATAAAGTATTTTATTTGCGAGACGACCAGGGCGTTGACAAGCGCGAGAATCACGGCGGGGGTAGGTGTCCCCGCAGATGTAACAGACCACTCAAAACTCCAAAGCAGCGTTTAGTAATCGTTGAAACGTGAGATGTCCAGTTCAGCGAACGATCAAAGGTGAGGCCCGAGGTTTTTGGCTTCCGAAATGGGGAGTAAATCATGGTCGTGGAATGTTACTTTGATGTCGGGTAAAGTGCGCAGATTTTGTGGGCTTCCCAGAGCATCAGTTGGGTCTTAGCGGCGTTAACTTTTAAGTCCGTTTGCTCGGAACCAAATGTCAAGAGAGGCCAGAACGTTTTCCATGCGTGCGACGACTGTTTGAATTTCAGATTTTTTGCCGCTGACCATAATTTGTGTGTCGTCGGCGCATTGGACTACTACTGCGTCTTCGACAAACTGACTGATGTCGTTAGCGAACACGCAGTAGGGAAGAGGTCCTAAAGCTGAGCCTTGGAAAATACCGATGTTGTTGGGCAGCGAGTGGGATTTTTTTACACCACCCAGATTGTCAGTGAGGCTGACACTCTGGGTGTGGTTTCTCAGGTTTGCCGAGAACCAAGATGTGTCGATTCCGTGAGCCTGTAATTTAGAAAGGAGTTTTGAGTGGTCGATCACATACTGCCGAAGCCCCGACGATTATATTAGCTGACTAAGATGCTGTGGTGTAAAAATTTAACTAATAGGTTAGTGAATCAGTACTACTACTAGCATTCTACTAGCATGCTTTGGTTTCACATACTATCACCACGCTGCACAGTGCACACATTCATACACTACAACTCACAATAACATTCACTCACACTCACTGGGAGTTGCACCCGTTCGAGCCTCATTCAACTCACACTAATTCATTCAGAACGGTCATACATGTACACCCGCAGATCGGAACATATACAAATCACTGTTCATACATTCAGCGAACATGTATACAAATTCAGATAACATGAATACATGGAACAATAAAAAGCTAATGGAAATTCAACAAAATACAGTTAATTGGCGAAAACATGAAATAAGTAAACACAATCACTTTCATGATCGCATTTACAGTCGCTTCATGAGTTCACAGGTTCGCAAATATTTGAAGACCTCATCTATTATTTCTGGGAAGTCGTTCCCAATTAGCGATTTCAAACAGAATCGTGTTCTTCGCTCCTGGCGAAGTCCTATTAAAGTACGTCTTTGATCGGCGAAAGTTGGACATTCAACAAGCAGATGTTGAACGGATTGCGGACATCTGCAAACATCGCACTGGGGTCTGGGAGCTCTATCAATAATGTATGGATGGGTGTACCGAATATGCCCCAATCGAAGTCGACACAATACAGTCTCCTCCCGTCGGTTGGATCGGTTGCTAGAAGTCCAGCCTTCAGGACGATCTGTAATCCTTTTTAAAGCAGTGTTAGGGCTGTAGTCAATCCAGAATTGATTGAAGAGCTCACGGACCGATTTACGTATGGTATCCGATTTTGCATAGGGGATCTGGACATGGCTCGAATCTAGTCTTGTGTCGCACCATTCTAAAAAGAATTAATGGGACCACCATTGATAGCGTGGCGATGGCTCAGCCAACCTGGGATGGGAGCAGCAGGGGTGCAAAGTGCACGTGCTTTCACGTTGCGATACAAGCCATGCTGAAAGAAAACTGGCCGCTTCTGGCAACCAGATGTAGATGGCGAAAGTTTCTCCTTACATTTATGTGGGGTACATCCCTTTCATTCGGCATATGTAACAAGAACCCAAATGACCTCCCTCATGCACGCGCCTTGCACGTGCAAACTGAAGTATTGACATATGTTAGCTATAATGACCTATTTTCGTTTCATCCTGTGGCCACACAAAGGGCTCAAACACAAGACAAACAAGTGTCTGTGACGCCTAACTATGTTACCTGTATGCATGCAAAGTTTAGCCCACACAGGTTGAAAGGTGCGTGCGGTGGGACGGCTAATACTTGTTGTGGTCAATATCCTCCACTTTCTTAAAATATCTCCCTGTGAGGAAGTATCTCGACAACGCCAAACACCACGTCCACGCATTTCTGGCACAGGTATTATGAGTGTCACACCTCTCTTCAGTGCCACCAGCATCGCCATGGCTACGCCATGTCACCGGTGGCGCGCGCCAAAGTGCTCCCCCATACGGCATACACTAGGCACCGTAAGGCTATCTTTAGGGCGATATTGTGCAAAACTGAACCATTAGCTTGTTTTCCTTGTTTGGTCACAACCAGCCAATGGTGTGTGCTAAACATCCACAAAGTGGGTTGGAGATTTAAATCCGGTGGCAGGCGCTACAGCACAAAAATGCATTGAACCTCCATTCCGGAGAAATTATGTTTTATAAATGTTTGATATATATGCACAGATGCACACCACACCCCGACTCCACCACTTGTTATAAACGCTACAGATGCCCGCAACCGCGATACATCATCCAAGCGGTCGGCATCCATAAGGGGTGCAAGCTGCAACCCCTCAGGGGAGAAGGGTGCGACCATTTTCTCATGAAGTCCTCTGGTTTCTGAAATTGTCGAGTTAGCAATACCAAACTTGGTACACCAATCGAGCTCGACGAACGCTTTCTTGGGCTGTATCTCTTGGGGTGATCGGGTGCTGGATGCGTGTGCAGTGCACGTGCAGGCGGTTTACACCCCTGTTTCGGAAATGGCCGTTACCGCTCACAAGATACCGAAACTGGGCGCGATAATTGTCCTCGGTTGTGTGTATTGACACACGACACATCCATTCCGAGGCATTCAGATTGCCCCGAGGGGTAAACATGACACGTGAACAGGGTATCCCGTTGCGCACCGTTCTGCCATATCAGTCGAACTACGCCTCCTAGAGCGCTGAAATTTGGCACAGTGGTACATTTACACACACCATGGTCATTGCAAGTTACTTTGACCGCATCGGGGTCAGGACCTGCACGTGCACCATCTACCCCTCATATGTAAGGGTATGTGTAAGGCGTTATTGTGGAAAATTTCACCGGTAACTTTTGTCCTTATTGTGCCCGTAGCCAGCCAATGCACACTGTTGCTATTTGGTTTCAGAGCGGCCAGAACCCCCCTTTTGGCTGGATCACATTTTGAGTTACAATGTACTTTTTCTCACAGAGAAATGTCCATGGGCCCGGGAATCAGCAGTCACATTGACCAAAACGTCTTTCGAATAGGATTTTTGATGACTTCAACTCATGGGTTCTGAAAAGTTCATGAACAGTGCCTATGGACCAATGAGTTTGCCGATTTCGGAGCTTGTCTAATGTGTGTTGTTTATCACCAAAATAGATCATTGTTGGCATGAAATGAAAGCCCACTTCATGTTCTTTCATGTGAAGATAAATTCTGAAGGAAAAAATTGTCCTTCATAGCAAACAAACAAAATATATTTTGCGCCTTTATTGCTGACAAACAATAATAATGTCATTTTTGACAATCTCGGAAAATTAATGCTAAAGAATGCTACGGTTAGGAACATATAGAACACCTTCATACATGTGTCGTTAATGCATATCCACAATATCTAGTGCCGCTTTTTGCCGGATTAATATTTATGACAAATTTGGTAAAGCGTTACCAGCCGCGCGGGACATGGCTCGGCCGCTGCACCCACCACCATAGGCGGCGGAACGGGGGGGGGGGCACCGGGGCACCGCACACCCCCTTGAATTTGCAAGGGAGCACTTATATCAAAGTGCTCCCTCCCCCTAAATTTGGAATGGCTAAGGTTCATGAGTTAGGTCTAATTATCAAATTTATGGAAAACATTTGTTTAATGCCGTGATTATTTACGAGCCAAATAATGCAGGCCTGGCATTTCCGTTGAATAGGCCAGACGTTGCGTCAATATCATGCAGTGGTTTAGTGCACGACAGAAACCGCGCTAGTACACATAATGCGCAGCTTAGATTAACCCGCGCCCCGCTGGGGGACAGGGGGGGGGGGGGGGGCAATGTCTGCTCCCCCCCCCCCGTCCTGGATTTTCTCAATAAGTTGAAAATTATCATAGATATTGACGTAAAATTTACAGCACCTTTTGCTACATCAATTATACGTCTTCCAAAAATATCAATGAAATTGATATAGTACGTTGGGAGACAATGACGTTTTAATGACGTCATGTCATGCAATTTTGGTGGAAAAGCGATAAATGTTTGAAAAACCGTAGAAAATTTAGTTTTGATGAAAATTGAAAATGAAAAACGTCAAAAGAAAGGAAATTACATGTTCTTGAAAATGGCTTTCTCGGATTATGTGAAATGTTGTTTTTGTTACTTTTAAAAAATGCAAACATTTGTTTTTGTTTCGGGAAAATTTCCACATTTTTGTTGTTGTTGTTGAAGATGCTACAAAAACGCAACACACAGAGAAACAAATATGGAAGATATCCAAACCAAATTTCAAAGCAATATCTTTATTTTTAACTGACTTATGGCTCCCTAAGTACCTGACTGACTGGCTCCCTAACTCATGACGTCATTTTGTTGGCCATTGCTGGCGAAATATTACGGCAATGTGCTTTTGGATGTATGTTAGGAGAGTTTTTGAGGCTTCCATGCCATATAAAATGCAACCAATAAATGGTTACCGAAGGACTAAGCCCAGCGACTTTTATGGTAGATCTGTTGACTCTCGTTTTTTCACTACCTAGGTCCGCCATTGACAAACACTTCTTTTCTTCAATATTGACATGATGTGCCAGGTCAAATCTTTTCGACTGTGCCCTTTTTTGTCAATATAGCACCAGTACTTTGGAAGTTATTAGGTTATGACCGCTCTGACATCAAATAGCAAGTGTGCAATGGTGTGTTTGTTCTAAACACTCTCAAGGTGGGTTAGCCATTGAAATCTTGTGACGGGCCCTAGGGCGAAAAATGTACTGAACCTCCATTCCGGAGAAATAGTGTAGTAGTGAGTCGGCTGTGGCCGACTTGTTGGAAGTTTGCCGTCGCACCACAGCCACAGTTTCTGGCCGATTGGTTTCAAACTTTTAAAGGATTACATAAGGTAATAGGTACCCACAATTAACTCTTCTTTATATCGGTGACCTAAGGTCGGGTTCATTTCGTGACCTACCCATTATAAGGTAATCGGGAAATATTCAAATGCATCCTATTTCGAGGATACGCATGACATCAGTCCACTTCCTTCTGTATCATGTTATCATAGGTCATTATTGATCATCCAGTTACGATTTTTGTTCCGTGATCTCTGAAGTGTCAGCCGAGGTCATCTGAGGTCACCAACACTTTGTTGTCCATATCTCTCGACACAATGAAGATAGAGAAGTGAAACCGTCACCAATATGTTTCTGTCGTCGAGACATGTCTCCCAATATGCAGCATGACCTACTTGGGGTTATGTTGAGGTCACTTGACCTTGACCTGAGGTCACTTGACCTTGACCTGAGGTCAAATTGTTAAAATGACCTAACCTGGTCAAAAAGAATATGATTAAAAGTGCCTTGACGAGACAAACACGATGACGTCAACATTATCGCTTTATATTTATTACGTAAAACGCTATTTGCGAAAAACTGTATGATTTCCCCGGAATGGAGGTACCGTACATGTTTCGCTCTAGCGCCTGTCACAAGATTGCAATCCCTAACCCACCTTGAGGGTGTTTAGAACACATCATTGGCCGGCGACGGGCACAATACATAACAAAGTTAATTGTTCAATTTTCCATAATAATGCCTTACATCCGGAGATAATTACCCTTACATATGAGGGGGTGCATGGTGCACGTGCAGGTCTTGACCTTGATGCAGTAAAAGTAACTTGCAATGACCATGGTGTGCGTAAATGTACCACCGTGCCAAATGTCAGCGCTCTAGGAGGCGTAGTTCGCCTGATATGGCAGAACGGTGCGCAACGGGATACCCTGTGCACGTGCCAGGTGCACCCCTCGGGGCAATCGGAATGCCTCGAAATGCATGTGTCGTGTGTCAATACACACAACCGAGGACAATTATCCCGCCCAGTTTCGGTAGCAGAATCTGCCCCCTCTCGGATTTTCACAATAACTCTAAAAATGTGATTACCGAGCGGGCGCGAAGCGGACGCGAAGCGCCCGTGAGGTTTCTCGTCAACTTACTAGACAAATTTACATTTGACCCGCCCGACCCGGAACCCGGCCCGACCCGGCCATACATACGCTTTTCGGAAGCTAATAACTTTGCAACCAATGCTCCGATTGAGATTGGGTCTTCACTTCACCTTTGGATAGGTCCATCAAATTAATTTTGTTTTGGTATGGTGCGTTCTGATAGAGGTGGTACCACAGCGCGTGGTAGTTGGCAAACGCGAACGTCGAAATGAACAAAATACCTTGCTAAAATGATTATTGATCAAACATGGCTGTATCATTGATTTATACGTAAGCATTGATTTATACGCTGAAGCATGCAGCGCTCAGGACGCACTCCCTTTTGGCGGATTTGGAAAGGAGGTCATGAACAATTTAATGCAACTTAATTTGTATGTTGGCATGCCTTGCGGCCTGGCAATTTTTCTGGAGGACTAAAATGACTGTGTTACTACCACGTGTGCTCCCTTACCGTTTCATATTTCAAACCTGTTTTAGCTTTACCAGAGCGCGCTCGCTCGGTCATCGCCCAAAAAGGCATTTTACTGGTAATATCAACGTGAAACTTCCAGTACCTTATACTGCATCAATTCTACGTCTTTTCACCAAATTTCAATGAATGTTAATGTAATATTTTGGGAGATAATAACGTTTTAATGATGTCATATCATGCCATTTTTGGTGGAAAAAAAATAAATGTTTGAAAAATCGAAAAAAATAGAGTTTCAAAGCAAATTGCAAATACAAAATATAAAGAAATAAAATGACATTTTCTTCTAAATGGCTATCTCGGATTTGTGATTTTTGAGGGTTTTGACCCCAAGAATGTTTTTCTTTTTCTCGGAAAAATGTCAACAAGATAATTTGTTTGTGAATGCGAAAAGTGAGTTTCTTAAGCTCGAATACCAAAATAAGGTGACTGCCTCAAATCCGCGGAGGAAAAAAAACGGGGATACCTTTTTGCCACAAAAAGATGCCCCAAAAATGGGGTACCTCTTTGCCCCCCTCCCCCCAGTGGTTTTCCCTTAAAATAGGTCCTGCCCTGGTGACCCGGCGCGGTGCTCCCCCACGGCGCGATGGTGTCCCCCACGGCGCGGTGGTGCCCCCCATGGCCAAGGGGGGAGTTATGACCCCGTGACCCCCCCCCCCCCCCCCCCTCTGGATCCGCCACTGGTCACAGGGGAGACAGGTGTATGTCGTCCTCAGGGAAGGTTTCCTCGGTCAGTCACAGGGGAGACAGACAGTGGCGGCGGATTTTATCTTGACATGGGGGGGGGGGGGGGGGGGCATGACTTCAATCAATTCAGTTCAGACACGTAGCCAGGATTTTGCTCAGGGAGGGGCCACAATACCTTTTCACCTGCCGAGGGGGGGTTGCAGTCGGAGATATTTCAAACTCGATTCTTTACATATAAGACCCATATAGACGTAATGTTAAAGCTTAACGGAATCCCATTTTATCTAGTGTAAACTGGATCGCTCAGGGGGAGGGGGGGGGGGGGGCATGGCCTACGACCCTGATTCAATTCACGTAGTTATATAGCTTAAACACATAGGTTGAAGGATTTGACGGGAAATTAAGTGAGGATGATGATATGTCGTGATTTAGAGTGGCGATCTATCAGGACTGCCAGAGCCCGGAAATTAAGTTAGGGTAACATACAATTGCAATGTAATAGCTACCAGAAAACAAGACCCGTTTTCAGTAGCCAAATATTGATGTTTCAAAATTCAAGTCGTGGCTTGTTAATATGTTCGGCGCATGTGGAGTGAAAATTATGTTTTATCAATTAGCTTCAGCTGTAAAGATTGAATCATATTTATGACACTCTTCCATCATATAATAATTTTATAACATGCTATATTACTATATACTATATTACCAATATTTTTTCAACTTGCGCTACGTTACTTTTGCCTCAAGGACAAGCTACCATATTTTACGGCCATATGAAGTATATATTTTTATTATTTTTTTAACTTTTGCAATGCTCATCATTTTTACCATATATGGTAAAGGATATGTCATTTTCGACTACGGAAGATGGGGGGAGGAGATAGTGTTGCCACCGCTTGATTTTGCCAGCGGAGGCGGCTGCCCCAGCTGCCCCCACGAATCCGCCGCCCCTGGAGACAGGTGTATGCGGTCCACAGGGAAGGTTTCCTCGGTCAGTCACAGGGGAGACAGGTGTATGTGGTCCACAGGGAAGGTTTCCTCGGCCAGTCACAGGGGAGACAGGTGTGTGTGGTCCTCAGGGAAGGTTTCCTCGGTCAGTCACAGGGGAGACAGGTGGGTGTGGTCCACAGGGAAGATTTCCTCGGTCAGTCACAGGGGAGACAGGTGTGTGTGTGTGGTCCTCTCAGGGAAGGTTTCCTCGGTCAGTCACAGGGGAGACAGGTGTATGTGGTCCACAGGGAAGGTTTCCTCGGTCAGCCACAGGGGAGACAGATGTGTGTGGTCCTCAGGGAAGGTTTCCTCGGTCAGTCACAGGGGAGACAGGTGTGTGTGGTCCTCAGGGAAGGTTTCCTCGGTCAGTCACAGGGGAGACAGGTGGGTGTGGTCCTCTCAGGGAAGGTTTCCTCGGTCAGTCACAGGGGAGACAGGTGTATGTGGTCCTCTCAGGGAAGGTTTCCTCGGTCAGTCACAGGGGAGACAGGTGTATGTGGTCCACAGGGAAGGTTTCCTCGGTCAGTCACAGGGGAGACAGGTGTGTGTGGTCCACAGGGAAGGTTTCCTCGGTCAGTCACAGGGGAGACAGGTGTGTGTGTGGTCCTCTCAGGGAAGATTTCTTCGGTCCGTCACAGGGGAGACAGGTGGGTGTGGTCCACAGGGAAGATTTCCTCGGTCAGTCACAGGGGAGACAGGTGTGTGTGTGGTCCTCTCAGGGAAGATTTCCTCGGTCAGTCACAGGGGAGACAGGTGGGTGTGGTCCTCTCAGGGAAGGTTTCCTCGGTCAGTCACAGGGGAAACAGGTGTGTGTGGTCCACAGGGAAGGTTTCCTCGGTCAGTCACAGGGGAGACAGGTGTGTGTGTGGTCCTCTCAGGGAAGGTTTCCTCGGTCAGTCACAGGGGAGACAGGTGGGTGTGGTCCTCTCAGGGAAGGTTTCCTCGGTCAGTCACAGGGGAGACAGGTGTGTGTGGTCCACAGGGAAGGTTTCCTCGGTCAGTCACAGGGGAGACAGGTGTGTGTGGTTGTAGTGTCTTGGCCAACCTCTTGTAAAAGCTTCTTGAACTCACTACATAATTATATTGTTAGTAGAACTTCAACAAACGAATTAACAAACCAGCAGCATCTCAGCTTGACGTACAGACGCAAGTTTCTAGGAGCAATCTGACTTCCCGTCAACGTTTGACCTGGGTTGGATTCAGCGCGCCAAATTCGACCAATCACATAACAGTCCTGGGATCACCCATGTGCCACAATTGTCAAGGCTGCCAAACCCAGGAATGCCAAAATGCCAAAGTGCTCACGCCAAATCTCTTCGCAACCTTGCTCATGGCAATGCTGGCGAACACTACAGCATTGGTCCTCAGTGAAGGTTTTCTTGGTCAGTCACAACCAGACCACAGCTCAGCTCAGACTCGGCTCGGTCTCGGCTCGGTCTCGGCTCGGTCTCGGCTCGGTCTCGGCTCGGTCTCGGCTCGGTCCCGGCTCGGTATCGGCTCGGTCTCGGCTCGGTCTCGGAACTCGGTCTCGGAACTCGGTCTCGGAACTCGGTCTCGGAACTCGGTCTCGAAACTCGGTCTCGGAACTCGGTCTCGGAACTCGGTCTCGGAACTCGGTCTCGGAACTCGGTCTCGGAACTCGGTCTCGGAACTCGGTCTCGGAACTCGGTCTCGGAACTCGGTCTCGGAACTCGGTCTCGGAACTCGGTCTCGGAACTCGGTCTCGGAACTCGGTCTCGGAACTCGGTCTCGGAACTCGGTCTCGGAACTCGGTCTCGGAACTCGATCTCGGAACTCGGTCTCGGAACTCGGTCTCGGAACTCGGTCTCGGAACTCGGTCTCGGAACTCGGTCTCGGAACTCGGTCTAGGAACTCGGTCTCGGAACTCGGTCTCGGAACTCGGTCTCGGAACTCGGTCTCGGAACTCGGTCTCGGAACTCGGTCTCGGAACTCGGTCTCGGAACTCGGTCTCGGAACTCGGTCTCGGAACTCGGTCTCGGAACTCGGTCTCGGAACTCGGTCTCGGAACTCGGTCTCGGAACTCGGTCTCGGAACTCGGTCTCGGAACTCGGTCTCGGAACTCGGTCTCGGAACTCGGTCTCGGAACTCGGTCTCGGAACTCGGTCTCGGAACTCGGTCTCGGAACTCGGTCTCGGAACTCGGTCTCGGAACTCGGTCTCGGAACTCGGTCTCGGAACTCGGTCTCGGAACTCGGTCTCGGAACTCGGTCTCGGAACTCGGTCTCGGAACTCGGTCTCGGAACTCGGTCTCGGAACTCGGTCTCGGAACTCGGTCTCGGAACTCGGTCTCTGCTGGGGGACTCGGATCGGCCTCAGAAAACATGATGTGGTTTCCAGCAGCTGTCAAAACACACCAAGCTGGGGATTCGACCCGCAGAAAATATGGCCGGTTTGCAATTAGTTTCGGGTTGTAGAGACGTCGGTTAAGCCACGGCAGGCAATTATTTCCCTGTCGTCTTCTTGGCATTTCGAACCTTTAATAATATAAATAAAATCCGCTAATAAATCCCTTGTGGAAACGGTTAGTGTGGCACACCACCAGATGCATTGCAAAGGTTGTCACGCAATAAACTTACTTTTATGCTGAGAGGTGACTATTTGCCGGCTATAACAGTAATTAGAGGAGGACAAAAGATGGCGCCATTAACTTACCAGAAGGGTACTTAGCTAAAGTGTCTGTTGGTGCAAAGTTGTGTTTACATAATGTTAAAGTCACGCCTCATATTGTTAAATGAACATTATAATGCATTTTGCTTGTAGGAAATGCATTTTGCTTGCATTTTGCATGCATTAATGCATTTTGCTTGTAGGAAATGATCTACACACTATTTACGGTAGATTGCTAGCAGCCTATTGAATTTCCATCCAATTTCCGAATTCATCTCCAGAGCATTGCTGTGGTTTCCTCCAGAGCACTGCTCGCGTAAACAATAGTCCACCGTGCGTATGGCTCCGACACTTGGAGCGAGACACGGCCTACTGGAGCTGTAACTGGTAAATTGGCTGTCATAACTTCACGCAAGTTTTGGACAGGGATAGCGGAAATGATCCAAGCTTAAGAAAATTGCCTTTTGAGAGAGTTTAAAATTCCAGAACTTCATCGTGATTAACGAATATGTTGTCAAACGCTGGTATGCGGCTCGTCGGTTTGGCAAATAAGGAAAACAACTAGAACCCTAAATCAATATCCATTGCACTTAAGACAAAATAGCTGCAGAGCTTTCTTGTCTCGTAGGTAACACATATTTTACCCTATTTCCCCTTCGTCTCTCACCCCTCCGTTCCCTCCGTATCCTTACCTTCCCGCCGGGCGGACTCGGGAGCTCAGTGAAGCTCTCCAGGTGGCGAATCTGGCCCTATGTCCCCTCCGTCACCCGCCCCCATCCGTTCCCTCCGTCTCTCGCGTGTTACCTTCCCGCCGGGCGGAGTCGGGAGCTCAGTGAAGCTCTCCAGGTGGCGAATCTGGCCCTATGTCCCCTCCGTCACCCGCCCCCATCCGTTCCCTCCGTCTCTCGCGTGTTACCTTCCCGCCGGGCGGAGTCGGGAGCTCAGTGAAGCTCTCCAGGTGGCGAATCTGGCCCTATGTCTCCTCCGTCACCCCCCCCCCCCATCCGTTCCCTCCGTCTCTCGCGTGTTACCTTCCCGCCGGGCGGAGTCGGGGACTCGGTGAAGCTCTCCAGGTAGCGAATCTGCCCGCCGGGCCGGAGCGGGACGATCTTCTCCCGGAGGGTGCGCCACGGGATGCCGGACGAGCAGTACTGCTCCATCACCGCCACCCAGTCGGACGGGGAGATCAGTCCTGCCGGCAGTCGCGTCACAGGTGTCGGTCAGGGCTGGGATGGACGGGGAGCCACCGTTTGAAGCAGCACTGCCAGGTGTCCAGAGGTAAATACAAAATTATGTGAGTTGCTAATAAGCGCAGTTAAATGCATTGGGTATGCACTATGCAGTCACGTTTGATGGTCTAGAGGACTTCGATGATTGCGACTGGTCGCGATAGTTTTTGCTGTAAAGGTCGGTTAACCCTATTCCCTGCGGGCGGCCAAAATTACGTTAACCTGCGGCAGTCAGATTCTACCCCTCCCCCCTCCCCCCAGAGATCTCGAGCACCACTCGGTCGATTTCGATGAAGAAAAAAAAAACGTCATTCGATTCGTCATGACAAGGTCATTCTTTTAGGGGCCCGAAATTTATTTTTGTTCCAAAATGGGAGGCCAGGGGAAAAACGAGAATTTTGGGTGTTTTTTAAAGGTCATTGCCGCCATGTGGTTTGGCCGATTTGCATGCCCCAAACGTTTTTGAGCTTCAAATGTACTGGTCTTTAACCAGCGAGTTACTGAGGTATATTTCATAGCGCGACTTACTGGAGGGGGCTATCCCCCCCCCCCTCTGATCTCCGGAACTACTGGACCGATTGTAAAAAAAGGCAAACGGAATTCGATAGCCCTGGGGAATTTATCGAGAGAAACCTAATATTGTTGACTGATGACGTCACAGGTCAGGTCAAGTACAAAATGTTTGACCGTATCAAAAGGTCTCGATGGATGGAACTGTTGCGCAAAATTGCGATATTAAACGCATAAAAATTCGATAAATTGGTTTTGATTCGTGTGTCTGACACTTCTAAGCACCATTATAAACTGTTTATGACCTTGGGTCAGGTCAAGGTCATCTGAGGTCACGAGGTCAAACTGCAGATTATGGTCATAAGGCGTTGTAACACATGTTTATGCGGGTTTTTTTCGTCTAGAACGCGCGAAAAATGACCTTAGAACATTGTTTGTTCCATATAAACAGAAGTTAAAAGCAAAAACGGAAATTTATTTGTTATGCATAATAATGCTGTGAGAGGTGGTCTATTTTTGTCATTTAAAGGTCATAAGTCAGTCAGTTTTACAGATATCGACTTCAAATTTGGTACACATATTCACCGAATACGTCTCAATTACAAATAGTCCGGTTTTGGGATAATTCTGATTTGTGTGTGAAAATGTTGTAAAAAGAAAAACAAATGTATTTGGATTTCTCAAAATTTTGAATAAAAAAACCCTGAAAAATCTGAGATGGAAGTTTGATAGCCCGGTCTTTTGCCAGTAATTTGATTTAAGACAATTGCATTTACCTCAAATATTGTACCTTTGACAGCGTTTTCCGCAAACCATTATTTTGCAACAAAAACCAAAGAGCATGACGTCACTCTGACGTCATTCCCGGATGACCTATCATAACCTCATTTTTTTCCTTTGGCCAACATGTGTAGAATTGATGTGAGAGAAGGTACTGAAATACTGGTGACGATACTAGTGTTGGTTTAGGAGTTATTGCAAAAGAACAGGAGGAGCGGGGGGAAAAAAATATCCCCCTCCCCCCCCCCCCCCCCCCAGTAAGTCAATAAGGTCAATATACCAAAAGATAAATACCAAATCACAAATTATAGGCGTATTCAGGGGATGTAAAATGGGGTGATTTTCTGAGAGAAAAAATATGTGCTGTTCGTGATTGTTTGGGACGACATGAACGTCACATGTGGGCATTAGTTGTTGTTATTTGTTAAATTCAATATATTGCGCATAGGCGGATCCAGGAAAACAACGTGGGGGAGGGGGGCACCATGCGAGTAACGCTTTTATCATCTTACTAATTTGAAGTTGGACCTAATTTGACATATAAAGACATAAAAGACATAAAAGAAAAGTGCAACAAAGAGCCTCTTGGGCCCATCCGAGGTTGCACCCCCTCCACCAGTCTCGCCCCTTCAAATCACCTTACTCTACCTGCATAAAAGAAGGCTAGTCCCACGAGTATTTATGAACTAATCCCTTCTCTGTAAAGTATTTATCTAATCTAATTTTGAAGGAAGCAAGTGTCACTGCATCAGCGACATCCCCTGGTAGCATATTCCAATGTCCTACAACCCTTCTACTGAAAAATGACTGTCGTAGCCTAGTCCTACTTTGTTTCATAATGAGTTTATGCTGATGATCTCTACCTCGATTTTCCCTATTGAACTCAAACATACCCTTTAAATATCCAGAATGCTGACTATTTACAAATTTGAAGGCTTCAATTAGATCTCCTCTTAGCCTTCTATATCTAAGTGAAAACATACCCAATTTCTTTAATCTATCTTCATAAGGTAAGCTACCAAGACAATTAACCATTTTTGTTGCCCTTTTTTAACTCTTTCTAACAACCAGCAATCTTTCTCATATGTTGGAGACCAGGCTTGTACACAATACTCCAAATGTGGTCTAACGTATGCACAATACAGTTTTGTTATTACCTTTTCACTCTTGTAGGAAACATTTCTGTTAATGGCCCCTAGCATTCTAAGTGCCTTTTTCCTAGCTTCTACAACCTGGTCTGACGCTGATTGAGGTATGGTATCGCCTCCCATTTTTGTACTTGAGTGCGCCTCTGCCAACAAACATGTAACAAACTCAAAACAAACTCAAAACTGATCCAAAAACTAGAACTCTATGGCGTAGATAGCTCCTGGTTCACAAGCTACCTTTCAGACCACTACCAGCATGTCAGATTTAGCACTCCTGATGGACGCCAGCGTTCGTCCAAGGCGGTTAGAAACCCAATCGGAGTTTATCAGGGCACATCGCTAGGACCCCTTTTGTACAACATCTTCTCCAACGACCTTAGCCTGTTTATCGATGACAATGTTAGCATCACCCAGTATGCCGACGATACGCAAATTCTCGTTACCGGACATAAACGTGACATTGCCGATCTCATTCAGCGCATGGAGTCGACCCTGTGTACTTTGTTCCAGTGGTTCACCCAAAATCAAATGAAAGTCAACTCTAGCAAGACCCAACTGATCGTTTTTGGCACTCGTCAAATGCTCCAGGACCTCCCAAAAACTTCCATCTCTGTAAACGGTGCGACTGTAGAAGAGATACCGCGTGTTAAAAACCTAGGGATAGTGATGGATCGGTATTTGTCTTTCGAACCTCATATCAACCAACTGGCAGCAAAGTGCACTGGACTGTTGATTGGTCTCAGCCACGCGAAGCATTGCATCCCTCATGATGTGCTACCGACAATAGTGAACGGACTGGTGATTGCACTGATTCGCTACGGTATCGCTGTATACGGAAACGGTACCGCACAAGCAGTGACGCGCATACAAAAACTGCTCAACTTCTGTGCGCGAGTAGTATCAGGACGGCGCAAGTGTGATCACGTACGTGACGTATTACATGAGTTAAACTGGTTACCTGCCCAGGACCTCGTTATGTACCGCACACTATGTTTACTTAAAGTCATCATGACTCAGGGACAGCCGAGTGACCTTGCGCGCCACTTCCACACCGTTCAAAGTGTGAGGCAAAGATCGACCAGACAGGATGATCTACTGTCCATGCCTCGCATCAGAACCGAGTCAGGGAGGCGGCGGTTTGTTTATCGAGCCGCCCGAGCGTACAACGGCCTGCCGTCCGGCACTAGGGAGACTAGTGTTGCGGTGTTCCGGAGGAGGATCACTGAACAGCTGGGTCTGGCACGGCGGCTATAGTGCGAAATTTTTACATGCGTTTTATGTGCGATGTGTGTGAATGCTGTTTCCTCCTGATGTATCCATGTCATTAACGCGAGCACATGAAAAGCCAGCACATAGCTGGATGGGCTTGAAATATATTCTATTCTATTCTATTCTATAATCCCAGTATGTATGATGCATATTGCATTGAAAATGTTTCTGACGCATGTATTGCACCGAAAACTACGAAGAAAGTATGCGCCGCACAACCGCATTCGTAACACCCTCCCAAAAACAGGAGCCTAGCACCGCCTCTGCTGGCCAGATTTTTTTCTCTCTCAAAATTATGACACGACACGCGCCATTGAAAGTTAGGAAAAGTCACAAAGTTTCAAGACGCTAGGCCCAACGGTTTAGAAGCGGCAAGTGAAAACCACCGGGGGCAGAATCTTCCCCGCCCCCGCAGGGAATAGGGTTGATGCCAGTGCAGTGGTGCGTTTGAGCAGAGCGGGGATGAAGCGAAGCGTAGACGATAAATCCTTCCTAGATTCCGTGCAACCTGTCATCAACAGAAAATCGGGATGATGATTTTGGGTTTTGGATGTCTCATTTGCTCGGGTAAAACGGCAGAAAGAAATATGGTGCCAGCGGGCAAGACAGTCCATTTCTCAACAATTTCTGCGCATTAAAATTGGGAGTCGCCCCCAAGCACTCCTCCTTGAGATGTACAGCTGCGTGCGTCAAGGGAATCTACTCATTTTCTTCGCACTTGGGTTGCAAAGTAAGTCGTGCCCGTCAGCCTATCTGTAATTGCATGAATCCCTGAGGCATCGCGGCACCCACGGAGAGAATGCGACTCGCATGCGAGAGGCTAGTAACAACCCAGCAAGTTGTATGCTTCCTACCGCACGCCTAAAGAGCGATTCGATGAAATGATTGATCATGTATTGCCTCGTCTGAGAAGAGAGGATACTAGCTACCCGAGGCAGAGCGACTGGGACTGAAAATCAAGTGAGTGGGGACTTTGCGGAGTGGAGCAGAAATGCCAGCATTCAGTAATATTGGCAGGGATATTGATTTCCAGCAAGCAGTCATGGATTAATTCGTATTACCTTCCATGCTACGGTTCATTTTATAAATAAGACATACACTGGTGCACATACATACTCAATCAACATTGTGCTCAAGAAAAATGATGTGCAAAAATGTGTTGGGTGTGAACCGACAAAAATGAGAGGAAGACCTTTGCCGTCTGCTCCCTGAAATTCGGTCAATTTTCAGCGATCAAACCCGGATCCGTTTACGTTCCGTTCGAAGATCCGCTTTCCCACTGCGCGGAGCGGCTCGCCGTTGCTCCCTTCTTCTCCGGTTCACAGTGCGAGAGTGAAAACACGATCGGAGGCTGCCCAGGCCCGTCAAAATGTAGTGCGTTTCCCAACCGCTTCGTTTAATGCGTTGAATCCATTGCAATATTTTAATTCGGTATTTAGGATACGAGAACTTACAAAAAAAAACTTTTACTTTTCTTGCTGAGTAGCTCGCATTGAGCGAAAAATCTTCTTCTGGGAAGGGACTTTCATTCCAGTTCAACAAAGGATCGGCGTCGTATTAACGAATGTTTACCGAATCGAGTCCCTTCGCATCGAGCGTCAATGCACTCTCGAAGCGAATTTAAACTGCTCACGTAAACAGGATGAGTGTCAAAAGTGCCGCACAAATATGCCGGTTTTTAAGGTGTCT
Organism: Chirona hameri; assembly: GCA_036785665.1. Classification (NCBI taxonomy): domain Eukaryota; kingdom Metazoa; phylum Arthropoda; class Thecostraca; order Balanomorpha; family Balanidae; genus Chirona; species Chirona hameri. The sequence goes on along the minus strand of JAXIVJ010011807.1, from coordinate 23,654 downwards.
TCCCAGCTCGGCGCCACGCAGCCCCTGTTGCCTGCTGCTGTGACACTTGCTGACATCGCTGAGAGCGGCTGTTGTGCTCAGGGCGCTGTCAAAGAGCACTTATAGCCGCGCCGAGAGAGAATCTGAAGGGCTGCCGAATGGCACGCAGCGAGCACTGGTCGAGTTATGACTTTCCAGCAAAATGGGCTGTTCTACAATTATCTGAAACCTAAACGCAGCGTTTCTATTTCAGGAGTACAAGTAAATTGTGGAACTATATTTGCAGGGACTAGGTTAGCCACTAGGTTGTTAATATTAGGTTTCTATTATTTTAGTTATCTTTGATAACAAGAACGTGATTCGCGGAAAGCGAAATCGAAGCTGGAGCTGTAAATACGAGGCTTATTGATCAGTCCGAGAATGAGCAGACGTGTCGACATGATGCGGTCTCGGTTTCCAGCATGGTTAATGGTTTCCAGTAATCGGTTTATTTTACAAACACGTGTTGAAAACTCTATCCAGTGTACCAACACACGTATAGTTTTTGCTACTGAAGCAAAGAGGCACCGTGGAGAAATGAGTTAAAATGCTGAAAATCGTAATTATCAAAGAATGCTAGGAAGTGAAAAGCATCCTTGGAAATTCAATAGAACCAACTGGGAGTTACAACGCGGTAGACAACGTTTAACTGAGGCATAAATGCATTATATCATTATCACAGTAGACGCACCATGAAGTAAAGACACCGCAAACGGCAAAGCAATGCTGGATGACATTGTACAGGATCAAAGAAGGATGGTGCAGTAAGCTGATTTCATCCAAACCGAATACTACTCGTATACATGCCACCAGCATTTGCCAGAGGCGGACCACGGATGAGCCGCCGAATGCATCGGCTTGTCTTGGATTCTTCAGACATCGTGAAATCGGTAGCCTTCTTGGTCGATGTCTGTCCGACTAGTTGTACGACATCAAAAGAAGTGATATGTGGTCACATTGCCACCTCAGTGTGCTTCGAGAACGGTGACCTGCCCTCCCCTGCGGGGGAAAGGACAGAAACTTTGCCATTTGCCGCATAGTGCAGATCAGAACTTCCCGAGCGATAGGAGTCAGAAACTTTCATAAAATGACGCAACTTTCCTCGTTGAAATAGCTGTCATCATGATTTTGTCAGAGATAAAAACAGTTAGCCACCACAGGAAGCACATTAAGAGCATCTATTCAAACTCTTGGAAAATAAATGATTCGGTAGAATATTTTGGTGAAGGCTTAAAAGAAAAGTGTGTTTGGTTGGCGAGTGTACGCGTCTTAACCACTCTACATGTGATGTCACGCAGTCTCATATCAAAACTGAACAGTGTTGGAACTAGGCATTAACACGCGCCCTGGAGGGGGAGGGGCGAAATCCGCCCCCCCCCCCCCCCCCTCCGGTTTTTCAAGAATAGCGCAAAAACGGCGGCGCGCAGCGCCGCCGTTTTTTGCACACCTGTTTAGTAATAAACTTTCCACATTATGCAAAATTCTTGACCTCGGGTCATCTCAGGTCAGGTCACCAGACCAGGTCATGTGATGACCTCAACTCCAAAACGTTTGCAGTAGTACAACAGTCACAGTTTTAGACCGATTGGTTTCAATCTTGCAAGATTTCATAAGGTCATAGACATAAAAGAAAAGTGCAACAAAGAGCCTCTTGGGCCCATCCGAGGTTGCACCCCCCCCCCCCCCCCATCCCCCCCCCTCCCCTCCACCAGTCTCGCCCCTTCAAATCACCTTACTCTACCTGCATAAAAGAAGGCTAATCCCACGAGTATTTATGAACTAATCCCTTCTCTGTAAAGTATTTATCTAATCTAATTTTGAAGGAAGCAAGTGTCACTGCATCAGCGACATCCCCTGGTAGCATATTCCAATGTCCTACAACCCTTCTACTGAAAAATGACTGTCGTAGCCTAGTCCTACTTTGTTTCATAATGAGTTTATGCTGATGACCTCTACCTCGATTTTCCCTATTGAACTCAAACATACCCTTTAAATATCCAGAATGCTGACTATTTACAAATTTGAAGACTTCAATTAGATCTCCTCTTAGCCTTCTATATCTAAGTGAAAACATACCCAATTTCCTTAATCTATCTTCATAAGGTAAACTACCAAGACAATTAATCATTTTTGTTGCCCTTTTTTGAACTCTTTCTAACAACCAGCAATCTTTCTCATATGTTGGAGACCAGGCTTGTACACAATACTCCAAATGTGGTCTAACGTATGCACAATACAGTTTTGTTATTACCTTTTCACTCTTGTAGGAAACATTTCTGTTAATGGCCCCTAGCATTCTAAGTGCCTTTTTCCTAGCTTCTACAACCTGGTCTGACGCTGATAGTCTATTGTTTACCACGACACCTAAATCTCTTTCCTTTTCAATCTGCTCCATTTTCTGCCCACCCATTTCATACCTATGTTTACTGCTAACCCGTCCAGCGTGCATAATCTTACATTTACTCAAATTGAATTTCATCTGCCATGCTTCAGACCACTCAACTAGCTTGTCCAGATCTGATTGAAAAACATCCTGATCATGTTTTCCTCTAATAATCCTGACAACTTTTAGATCGTCTGCAAATTTCAAGACTTTGCTGTCTATACTGTTCTCAATTGCATTCACAAATATTATAAAAAGCAATGGGCCCAGGACTGAGCCCTGTGGAACCCCACTGAGAACCTCCTTCCATTGTGATTGGCACCCATTCAATATAACCCTTTGCTGGCGTCCTGAAAGCCACGTTTCTATCCAATCCAGAATCTTGCCCCTGATCCCATGAATTTTAAGTTGCAATCCCAGTCTTGTATGGGGGACTTTGTCAAATGCTTTACTGAAATCAAGAAAAGCTACATCTAGCTGTTTACCCTGATCAACGCTATCTGTTGCAACATCCAAAAACTCCAGAAGATTAGTTAAACAAGAACGGCCCTTCCTAAAGCCATGCTGTGTATCTTTGATGAGTTCATTTTGCTCCAAGAATTCAACAATCTTATCTTTGATGATTGATTCAAGCACCTTGCAGACTAATGAGGTCAGACTAACTGGTCTATAGTTTTCCTCTTTACTTCTATCTCCCTTTTTATGAATAGGAACAACATTTGCTCTTTTCCAATCAAGTGGAATTTTACTATCTGCAAGTGATTTAGAAAATATTATGGCTAATGGAACCGACAACTCCCTTTCAGATTCTCTTAAAAGTCTAGCATGGATTTCATCAGGTCCTTCTGCCTTGTTAGGCCTTACTTTCTTTAGATATTCTAGAACAAGTTCACTACTTATGCCACCTAGCTCTCCTATAGTCTCCTCTGTCTCTAGCTCAGGCTGAAGTGCTGCAATACTACTCTGGTCCTCGATAGTAAAGACAGATTGAAACTGATCATTAAGCACTTCAACCATTTCACTGTCCTTGCTAACTAACACATCATCTACCTTAAATGGACCTATATTTTTGGAAACTGTACTTAACTTATAAAAACTGAAGAACTTCTTACTATCTGCATTACAATGTCTAGCTAAATCAAGTTCCTTTGCCCTTTTAGCTGCTCTGACCTTTTTCTTAACTGAATTTCTTGCATTCTGGTAGGCCTTCTGATTTATATCTAGTGAAGATCCCTTCAAAATGCCAAATGCACTTCTTTTAGCTTGTATAGCACTCCTTACTTCTGGGGTAAGCCAAACTGGATTGCCCTTGGTTCTGTTACGTTTGTGCCTGAGGGGTATATGCCGATTTTGAATTTGGCTTAATCTAGCTTTGAAAACATTCCAGGCCTCACATGCATCTAAACCTGCCAACTCAACGTTCCATTTTACCTGTGCGAGGTCATTTCTAATACCATCAAAATCAGCCCGGCTGAAGTTTGGAACCATAATAAGGTTATCTTTGGGCCTCATTTCTGATGAGATATTGAATTTAACCATACCTCATAGATACCAACAACTTGTTTATCTCGAATTTATAATATCGGTGACCTAAGGTGAGGTCAATTTCGTGACCGCCAACACTGTTTTGTCAATAACTATCGACATAATAAAGATAGAGAAGATAAAATGACACCAATGTGTTTGCCTCGTCGAGACACGTCTCCCAATATGCAACATCACCAACTTGGGTCACCACTTGACGTTGACCTGAGGTCAAATTTATCAGTTGACCTAACCCGATCACCATGAATATGATTTGAAGTGCCTTGACGAGACAAACACGATGGTGTAAAAATCATTGCTTTATCTTTGTTAGGTAAAAAGTTTTTTGCGAAAAACTGTTTTGCAAAAAATCACCTTTTTGACATTTGATGACCTCTGGAGCATAAACTATTAATTAACCTGAGCTCAAATATGAGGAAACCTAAGCATTTTTCAAGATTGCATTTTTCAAGAGCTATCGATTACTTTTTTCCGTTTGCTGCTCATTATCATAGTTCCCGAGATATTTGGGGTGTTCGAAGCGAAGTCTTGAAAACTTCCAAATCTGACCCTTAATGACCTCTGGTGACCTCAATATGAATCTGATAAAAAAAAATGAACGAAATACTTTCGAAAGAGCTTGTCTCGAGCTATCTAACGTCGTTTTCCACTTGTCGCTACGTTACGTGGTTTTCAAGATCATAGGGGGGGGGGACGAAATCCGCCCCCCCCCCCCCTCCAGGGCGTGTAATTATCAGAGGCCCTCCAGGGCGCGTGTTAAGACGTTACATGCTTACTTCGATAAAATAACAAAGTGTCGTTTATTGGGGCTGCAGCTGCGATTGTTGTTTGGAACTGCGGCACTGCGACCGCGAATTGCAGCACTACTATAATATAATTTAGCAATAATAATACCACCGCTATAACGTCAGCTATATCCATCTACCTTGGCTTTTCACTTCTCAATCGAGGTTTACCAGCCCCGCACTCCACATCCCACGCACCTTCCTTCGCCGGATCGCGCTTCTTGAACTCGTGCATCAACACCTGTTTGGAGGCCAGGATCTTGTTTCGGAGCTCGACGAGCGCCGACGCCTCCAGCGCGCCGACCCGTTGTCGCATCGAGATATACTTTGTCTTGGTTTGCGCGGTGAACTGGACGAAGTGCGGCCGCAGCTCGTCACCCTGCAGCACCACGTAGGCGCCCCGATTCGAACCCGGTCCGTAGTAGTTGGAGGCGGAGAAGATGGTCAGACACTGTGGAGAAACGCGGAGGGTTCTCAAAACAAAACGAAACGAAACGATCAGTGGTTCTCAACGGCAAGAGTATGGTATGGCTTCTGATGACCTAAATGACTATAATAGTAATTTCGGTCATCAGACCTAAATGACTATAATAGTCATTGCAGTCATCAGAACCCCTCCCCATTACGCTGACCACAGTTCCCGGCTTCACGCTATGCGGTACAGCATAACTTCAGGCGTTTACTACTAGTGCCATCTAGGGACAGAACTATAAGTGAGCATGCGCGCTGCTGCTATTAGTCTAAAGCAGTGGTTCCCAGCGTTTACAACATTTTAATTTGTGAATCACTGGGTTAGATAGAGGTGGTCAGATATTGACCCTACTTACATGGGCAGTTTAAAATGATTTAAAAACGGATAGCTTAGCCCTCGTCCTACCGGGGGCTGACAGCTCCCCCCCTGAGGTTTTTCTTAAATAACTGTTTACACATACGGCGCATCTTGCTGAAATCTTCAGTAGCTGAGTGTACACAAATTATACGTATCCTATCAGAATGTGAAGTGTATATGACTATTAGATCGTGACCTATGACAGGGCCATTGACCTGACCCCAAAGGTCACCAGTTGAACTAGATTATCAAAATGGGATGTCTTTGGATTTTCCTTATGACAGGCAACACGTTACTTTTTACGGTGTCTCTCTATCTCTCTCCGTTCGGAAGTTATACTAAGCGCCCTGTACAATCTCTATTTTTGGACGTGGTCGATCCGAGGTCATTCACTTGACCTGGAAGGTCACCCGTTGACCTGAAACCTAAAAATCGCATACTGTTAGATTCCTCTCATGACAGGCAACACGCTAGTTCTTACTGCATTGTTATATGTTGCTTGGTTTGAAGTGAACCAGGGGGCTGTCAGCCCCCCCCCCCCCCCTAGGGCGAAGGTGAGAAAGGTTCCCGTAGGGCGAGGGTTAAAACAGATGAGTTGGTTTACGGCCATGTAAGTGGGCATATCTTGCCAGCAATCATCGAGTACGAGAGGAGGCGTAAAATCTTGGCAGGCTGGCGAGATATGCCCACTTACATGGCCGGAAACCATCTAATCCGTGTTTAGCTATCCGTTTTAAACCAGTTTAAACTGTCCATGGAAATAGGGTCACTGTCAACGATTTATTGATGCATTAAAAAATAATAATTAAATTGTCCGAACCTTTTGAATGGATGGATTTCCAAGGTCAGGACTCGCGCTAAGCAGAGCTTGTTACGTAGGCCCTGGTCCCTACCATCCGATCGCGAAATTCCTGATAGATGGGATAATTTAGAATCGAACATTTTACTTGCCCGACATACCTGGACACGGTCCGCCCCGCTCACTGACGTCACCTGACCTTTACTGCGACCGCTGCCACCGGCCGCAGGCCATCCAGTCAGAAGCAAATAGCGAACGCCGAAGCGACTCGAACCTGGGCTGCCACGACCAGGAAAGGTCAGAAGCCCAGCGCTCGGCCGACTGAGCTACAGGGGCGGACATTTGACAAACATACTCATAAAAATAAGCGGTGAAAGTGTATGAAACTCATTTACAACTGTAGTCTGGAACAATTATCCGCTCGATAGACGGTCCGTATCGGTCATCAATGATGTCATCAGTGAATTATGAATCCACTTCTGTTCCATCACTGCGGGGAATCGCCTACCTTGCCGTCATGAGTGTACTCGTAGCCGTCGGCCTTGCACTCGTGTGACCGGATCAGCAGCTGCAGCTGGTTGCTGTGCAGAGCGGCGGCGGTGACGTCAGGACCGAAGTAGCAGCCGCCGCCGCGAAACGTGTTGGGCGTGCAGCCCAGGCAGCTATGTGGGTCACTCCACAGCACGTCCAACATCTGTGGCAGAGGTTCTGTCGGTCACTCCACAGAGGTTCTGTCGGTCACTCCACAGAGGTTCTGTCGGTCACTCCACAGAGGTTCTGTCGGTCACTCCACAGAGGTTCAGTGGGTCACTCCACACAGGTTCAGTGGGTCACTCCACAGAGGTGCAGTGGGTCACTCCACAGAGGTTCAGTGGGTCACTCCACACAGGTTCAGTGGGTCACTCCACAGAGGTGCAGTGGGTCACTCCACAGAGGTTCAGTGGGTCACTCCACAGAGGTTCAGTGGGCCACTCCTCAGAGGTTCTGTCGGACACTCCACAGAGGTTCTGTGGGTCACTCCACAGAGGTTATGTGGGTCACTCCACAGAGGTTCAGTGGGTCACTCCACAGAGGTTCAGTGGGTCACTCTACAGAGGTTCAGTGGGTCACTCCACACAGGTTCTGTCGGTCACTCCACAGAGGTTCAGTGGGTCACTCCACAGAGTTTATGTGGGTCACTCCACAGAGGTTCAATGGGTCACTCCACAGAGGTTCAGTGGGTCACTCCACAGAGGTTCAGTGGGTCAATCCACAGAGGTTCTGTCGGACACTCCACAGAGGTTATGTGGGTCACTCCACAGAGGTGCAGTGGGTCACTCCACAGAGGTTCAGTGGGTCGCGCCACAGCACGACTAGCATTTTCGCCAGAGGTTCTCAAGAATCCGGAGCAACCACCTGGGCCACCGCGTAGTGAATTCTGGAACAATTTCCCCTCTTGGGTCATAAAAGCAGCACCAGTGAACAGTTGCCTGTGTAACGTCGATAAACGTCGGGCGGAGGTCATAAATCTGACTTCGCCTTCTAGATAGTCAAATTGCTGGCTTCTTTGAAAGTAAAGCTCAGCGAGAACAGGGTCAGCGAGGAGGGTCAGCGAGAACCAGGCACAAAATTGTGCGTCATCTGAACTCGGATCTTCTAAGGTATCCTAAAGTATGTTAAAGGGAAATAATGACCTTCTGATTTATGAATCTGCATTATTGTATTACACATGTATGGTATAAAATTGATCGTATCTCAATTTAAAAGTGAAATAACAACTTTTTCTATTTCGAAAATTACATTTTGGGAAATTAAAAATATGTGCTTATATTATATATGGTGACGAACAGTATGATCCATCACTATCTCTGGTTTGAATGTTGATTTGTAAACAAGTCACACGGCCAGAAATGAAGTAAGTGCGCCAAGAAGCGTGACAACGTCCCTGATTGGTCAATGAAACAAATCGCCGGCACTAAACAGGTTGGGTGCATAAGTGAACTTCCGATTTCATTGCCAATTTGTCATTGTTTCATGAGGATTGTTTTTGTAATGTTTATTTGTCATGATAACCCGCGCACTGCAGGAGGTTATCGCCGAACACGAACTGCAGTTGATTTCCGCCACCCCCCCCCCCCCCCGTAAGATCTCGAAAACTACGCTACATAGCGACAAGTGGAAAACGGCGTTTGATAGCTTGATACAAGTTCTATCGAAAGTATTGAGTATTTTTTTAAGTCAGGTCAAAATTGAGGTCACCAGAGGTCATCAAAGAAAAAAATTGCCAGTTTATTCCTGTTCTAGGACTTCGCTCCAGAAATTCCCACATATCTCGGGAACTATACTAGCTAGAAACAAACGGGAAAAACGATCGCCAGCCATTCAAATTTGCAATCGACAACACGTCCTCAAATTTGATATGGCGTCAATATTTGAGACTCCAGAGGTCTGAAAGGAAGAAAATGCTTTTGTTTTGCAAAACCATTTTCCCCAATAACTTTTAACCTAATAAAGCTAACGGACAACTATTTACGCCGTCGTATTTTTCTCGTCAAGACGCTTCGAATGATATGCATGGTGATGACCTAGTTAGGTCAACTAAAAAAATGACAACAGGTCAAGTGACCTTGACCTGAGGTCAAGACCCAAGTAGGTCATATTGCATATAGAGAGACGTGTCTCACGACGAGATAAACACATTTATGTCGGCTTTATCTCTCTATCTGCATTATTTCGCGAGTTATTGACAAACAAGTGATGGTGAACTCGGATGACCTCGAATGACCCCATAGGGAACACTGAACAAAATGTAAACTTGGATCATCAAGAACATCCTATAATAACATGATCTAGAAGTAATTGGACTAATATCATGCATATCCTTGAAATAGGAAGCATTTTAATATTTCCCCTTTGACTTATTATGTATGGAGAGGTCACGAAATTGACCTGACATTAGGTCACCGACATCAAAATTCCGAGATTAACGAATTGTAAGAACTTATGCCCTCATGATACCCTGCAAGTTTCAAACTGATCGGTGAGAAACTCTGGCTTTGGCGCAACAGCAAACGTTTTTTAAGTTGGGTCACTTGACCTGGTCTGGTGACCTGACCTGAGATGACCCGAGGTCAATTTTTTTCTTCAAGGTGTGCGCAATTGATGTTCTAACAGGTGTGTTAAAACCCGGTGGCGCTGCGCGCCGTCGTTTTTTTGCTATCTGAGAAAACCTGAGGGGGGGGCGGAAATCAACCCCCCCTGCTGTGCGCGGGATTCGCTTAAGCCTAGTGTTATATACAGTCCAGGTAGAGACAAAACAAAACAAAACTCCTAATGTTGAAAATACATGAACCAATTTGCACAAATTGAGGGTCGCAACCACTAACCAGGCCGTCGTTGGGTGCATAAGTTAACTGCTAATTTGGCTGCCTTTGTATTCAATGTTCGTTTATTTTTAAGGGCAGTAGGGCACATAATCACGCTAAATAGAGTGGAAGACATATTTCCCATACCATTTCGTCAAAAAGCAATACCGGATTTTGGTGAACACCGAAGTTCGTTACCAAGTACTTGAGAGTCGTTAAAAGTGTGGAACGTTTTTTGTCTTTCTTTTTTATTAATTTAGTCCGAATGTTTTGGAATGGATGGATTTCCGAGGTCAGACCCCGCGCTAAGCATAGCTTGTTTCGCAGGCCCTGATCCCACCACCCGATCAAGCAATTCCTGGCGTCCGGCAGAATTTAGAAGCCAAAGTTTTACGTGCCCGACATACCTGGACACGGTCCGCCCCGCCCCTCTGACGTCATCTGACTTTGAGTGCGACCGCTGCCACCGGCCACAGGCCATCCCAGTCAGGAGCAAATAGCGAGCGCCGTAGCGGCTCGAACCCGGGCTGCCACTACCGGGTGAGGTCAGAAGTCCAGCGCTCTCCCAACTGAGCTTCCGGAGCGGACGTGCGCTTCTAATCGCGGTTTCTGGTGTAATATACCTTCTTGCCGTCTTGGTAATAAACATCATACCGCGTATTTATTAGTCACGTCGTACCATTATGAGCACCAATACATAGCTATTACACGCATTCATAAACATCGCAGAACTCTATACCACCATTAAACGCAATCATAAATACCGCATAAATATATTTGCCAGCCTGGTCAGTAAACGCTTATCAACTTTAACTTGAAATATCTTTCGGTGGGAATGTCTATATGCAAAATGTAGTAAATTTACAGTATATGTTGGCCTCGTCTGTCGATTTCAAGTGATAACTCCATTTTTATGGGAAAATGTCATTATTTCCCTTTAAGGTATAATTTAGATAACAATAGCTCAAATATATGACCATTAAATAGAAAACGCACCAGAAACCTAGACACCCGGATGCCATGTCTGTCGACCATAGCATTTCGATACCACTGCTTCCTATTTTTGTTTTTAATATGTGTCACCAATAGTATAGGAATCACGATATCCGCGTCATTGCAGAAAATCCCTCGATGAATTAAAGATAGTACGACACCAAAGTTGGTGGGCAGACGATAACGTCACTGAGCTGGCACAGAACGTCGATTGTAGACTTTGGTCGTAAAACTTCCAACATGAAACTGCCTTACTAGTCAGCATCAATTCTCGGAAATGGCCGTTCCAGCCGTACCGATGTTTCAGAAGCAATGTTGCTCGAATCGCGAAGGAACGCGACCCATCACTAAATGTTCAGGACCGGCATTACTGGCCGTGCTGTCGCTGCGTGTGTAATTACTGTGAGCGGTGTCATCCCTGAGTTTTGGCCCGAGGATGCCAGTTGCTGATCACCGTGGGTAGCCTCGGGCGTAATTCTACCATACGGCAGTGGATTATCCAATAGTCATCGATCAAATCAAAGACGCGGTTTGAAGTCAGGACTTTCCTATTCAATGATAGGTTTGACGAGGTGTGAATAATGCGTTTTTTATGAGTCTGGCAAAGTAGTATTACATAAAATTCACGCATAACGCTTCCCCGGCCACAGCCTGTTCTAGGCAGACTCGGCACAAATACCTATCATCTCTTGTAGACACCTTGCAAGACAGGTTCTAGAAAACAGAACGCAAACTTACAACATTTATTGATCTGTGATTTGTCCCGAACAGTTTATTGAAATGCACTATATTGTGCTCCTGAACGTACCTGTTTCCATTCGTAGTTTCGACGTAGCATTTCCGTTGGGTTATCTCGATTCATTTGGTCAGGCATTCGTAGGACGGAGGCATACTGAAACAAAGTGTGTTTGTTATGCCGTTAGCATTTTATATAAACGCCTTCGTCTAAAAAACTTTATGAGACTAAAGAAATTACGAGTTCTAATCCCCCATTAACATAGGAGATAGTTATATAAAACAACGCATCTCTTGTTACTTTTGACACAATGTAACTGCTAGTAAATTGTTGGCGCGGCAAATCCCGAACGGTCACGTGTTACAGTCTGCCCATTCTCACCCGTATTATGGACGGTTGTATCAGACGCGAAACTTCGGTGCTAAAGTGGCACTGTCGTTTGACAGCTGGCAAATGCTCGCCTGTGATTCTGGGACTTAACTTACAAATCTGAAAAGCCGGAAACGGAAAAGCCGGGCTTGCATTCGGCGGTCCAATTTTCTACATCAAAGCTCGAAACTGGCGCGCAGTCTCATCATAAACAATCGTCTCCGTTGTTTACGTGGTAGTGTGGATTGTCTGGATGGTGCTGGGCTTCTGCGAATCCGTGAAGGAATTTGTTTGTGGAGAGTGTCAGGTCGGCGTGGTTCGAATTCCATAGTTTACGAAGCTATGTAAAACACCAGTACAAACATAACTGAGAACAACCGAAACTTTTGCCGGGATGTTGTTTCGAAATTGAAACTACTGAGGACTGCGTATGTCACCGATTTCCTACAGCTGACCAAAGTAAAGAAAGTCTGACAAGGTGAGAGCAAGGCAACAGCGAAGATAATATGATTAACTGAGTTGAGCGCTTGCTAAAACAGTGCCTAGTGTGCATGATGTGCTTGATACTTCTCCCGTAAGGTGATGGCCTTTGATACCAAGATGCTTCGGAATAAAACGGAATGCCAAGTCGGGAAATTTATAGCACATCCTCCTTGACAAACTCTGAATGTTTGCATGAACTTTAACCCTCGCCCTACGGGAGCTTTTTTCACCTTCGCCCTACGGGGGGGGGGCCTGACAGACCCCCGCTAACTTCCGAACCAAGCAACTTAGAGCAATGCAGTAAGAACCAGCATGTTGCCTGTCATGAGAAGAACCTGACAGTATGATATTTTTAGGTTTCAGGTCAACGGGTGACCTTCCAGGTCAAGTGAATGACCTCGGCTCGACCACGTCCAGAACAGCGATTTTGCTCGTCAGAAAACCTCAAAATTGGAATTTTTTAATGTAAATAAAAAGGCATGTTCCTACACCAGTTTTGTCTTAGAAATACAGAAAAGGTAATTATTTGTTCGTATCTTGTCAAAAAAAGTAAAAAAAGTTATTTGAACAAAATGACGTCATGAGTTTCTTACACTTAGAGAGCCATCACTCAGTAAAATTAGAGATATTGCTTTGCAATTTGGTTTGGGCATTGTCCATACTCAGTTCTCTTACATAGATTCCGTTTTTAATATCTTTGAAATTTGTATTTTGTGGTGATTTAAAAAAAAACAAATTAGGAGTCAAAATAAAAAAAAAAGGAAATCCGAGATTGCCATTTTTAAGAGAATGCCATTTTGCATCTTTGGTAAATTGCGTTTGTAATTGTCTTTAAAACTCTGTTTCTACGATTTATCAAATATGTATCGTTTTTCCACCAACATGACGTCATCAAAACATTATTTTTTCCCAAAATTCTAGACCAATTTCAATTAATTTTGTTTACAGCTTACGTAAGATTGTTGTAAACTCAGCTACTCAAAATTTCAGCAAGATGCGCCACATGTGTCAAAAGTTATTCAAGAAAAACCTCGGGGGGGGGGGGGGGGTCTGCCAGCCCTCCCTCCCTCCTCCCCCCCCCCCCCCCCGAGATGTTTGCATATTTTGTTTGTTTAATTGAAGTTTCCTAACCGTGCATCTCAAATATGATTAAGGCAGATTAGATTACGGCCGCCATCTTGTGGCATGAGATCGCGGTGCAGCGATCAAACCTCGGAATAAAACGGATGCTCCAATATTCCACCAGCACTCTGTTCAATAATAGATACAATGTATTTGATACAAAGGCAAAGCTACATTTAAAGAAGAAAATATTGGGATATTTTTGTATAAGTATCATTTAAGTATACTATTTCAGGACATGTATTTTCAAGTCCTAGCCAAAATGCTCAGTGAAGACGGGACTCCATTTGATTCTCAGTAATCACATCGATTCCAGCACAATATATTAAACCCGATTAAAAGTTATTATGACGGTGAAATGGTGAAACTGCTGTGAGCTATTGAGGTCCATTTTCGGAAAGCAAGTGTCACCGGCTAAATTATCTGCTCTCCCAGATTCATGGTAACACCTTTTGTCCTGTATTTGCATCATGTAAAGTGAATTTTGCGCTTTACAGGCACATAGGTGAAAAGGCGTAAGCCTTTTCACCTATGGTGCATATTTAACCGTGTGACAAACCGAGTCGGACTGGAATACAGCTGTGTGAACGCCAGATCCGGCCGTTAGCAGATCTCGGCCTGCGACGACGGCGGGTGGTGGACTGCATTAGTCACGTGCCATTTCCTACCGTTCCACTTCGCTGCACTGTCGGATTATGGGACACTGGCACTGCCTCTTGTGCGGCATTGGACACTGCCGTCGACAGCCAACAGCCAACAGTTTACCGCAGGGGACTGATTCGGTCGACTGAGATTGCCGTCCCTTTGCCGTCACAGGGCGGTAAAGGGACTGCGACGATACACAGAGGTGCGGGAGCGATAATGTTTCCGCATTAGAGATTCAGCTTCATTAGTCAGGGATTCTATTCTTGGACCATACAGAAAATGTTGCTAATTTTGTTTTGTTTGTGGGATAACTACAAATCACCAATGTCTAATTGTGCACCCCTTTATAGTTATTAAAAAAACGAAGTATAAACCAATGGATTGGGTTTATAGTGAAGCCACATGTTGGTTTGGTTTATAGTGAAGGCACATGTTCAAACGATGGGTTTTCCTTTGTGCCCAGTGAAAAACAATGCTCCATAACTCGTGTCATCAGCGCTCTTACTGTGTGTTGTGTGTTGTGTGTTGTGTGTGAATGTGTGTTGAAATGTGTTGCGACGCATTAAATGAGCGAGTCCGTCCTGCATTTCGCTTATTGACATTCCCCGCAGAGATGACAATAAGGTCGCTCGTTAACGGCACGTTACCTGGGGCAACGCAGTAATGGCATGGCAACAAACACACTATATTCGGCAGATATTAGTTGTTTTGTGAACCGAAACATAAGACACATATAACATAAGAAACATATGACACATCCCCAGCTATTGCCGATCGGAGGAAAATAGTGGCAATATTGCTGGGTCGCAATGAAGGCGCCGGATATTGTGCGCTCAATAACCCTTTGGATGACAGTCCTCCGATAAACATGTGGTGGTGCTGGGGGCTACGTTAACGGCAGCTACACGGGGGATAATTACATGGTCACGAAGTCTGCCGCCTTTTCTTGAAATTATTATAACTCCTGTCTGTCGGCCTTACATTGCAGGGTTGTGCTCGACTCACAGTCGGTGAGTCAAATTGGACTCAACTCTGACTCAAATCAACTTCAGTCAGAGTCGAGTCGCTTAATAAAAATGTGGACTCGCCTTGAGTCAGCGGTGAGTCGCTTAAAACAAAATATGGGCTCAACTTGAGTCAGAGTCGAGTCGCTTAATAAAAAATAGGTGTTTGAGTTGAGTCAGAGTGATGTCGCATGGATGTCGCTTGAGACTTGAGTCAAAGTTGAGTCGTCTGAATGCTGCTTGAGTCAAAGCTGAGTCGACTCATCCTCTTACGAGTCAAAATCACATCTGATGCAAACAACAACTTTGGAGCAGCTAAATAATAAAGGGTCCAAACAATGTTCTAGAGTGTGAGGGTGAGTTCAGGTGCTTTTCAAACCCACATAAGTCAATTTTCTGTCTAAAAAAAAATAACTTAAAGAGTACTTAACTACATCACAAACTCTGCTGACTGCTCCTTATCTTAAGTGAAGCAATAAAATATTGAATATGTACATATAAATGATAACTGCAGTATTTATAACCAAATAATAACGTATCAACATCATATTCTGGAATGTTTATACGAACCATGAACCATACGCGCCATTTATGTCTGAAATCGAACAGTTTGCATCACAAATTCACTTGAGGTTGAGAGGTACTTGAATAATGTTAATTCAACAACAGATCACAATCCACTTTGTTTGCTAACGCCGAAATTCAACTCAAATGTGTTGAGGAATTGAGCGAGGACTGTGATTGGTAAGTATATTGGTCCACATGCTAGCACTAGCTACTAGCAGTTCACAGGTTACTCTGGGAGTGTCACATATGCAATTTCTCCAAATAACTGAATAAACCAGTTAACTTGACAATTCCATCCAAACTTTGTATTAATTTTGTGTCCGGAGTTTCAGGGCGGGTTTTAAAACAAGTCCTGCGCTCCGCCAGGTACGGAGGTTTAGTGAGAGCGTAATAGGGTTTAGTGAGTGGCATTGACCTAACCCTACAGCGTAAATAAGTTACGTGACGTCATAGCCGGGTCGCCGTGAACGCCGTCTATACTTGTCGTATCAAGGTCGGTCGTTGTCAGCTGGCGTGCCAGGCGTTGTCATCCCAATGCAAATATAAGCTGTTCAATAAATGCCCCCGGTGACGTCACCGGGCATTACTTTTTGGATCCCTGTGAGTTTCCTTGTCATTAATATGAGACTTGATACTGTCTAACATACATTATTGATGATGTACTTTACATGTATGTCACTTGCGAAGTAGTGTGTCATATATTTTGCTTGATATGCCGGATAATAAGTACGCCCTCGGTGACGTCATGTCAGATACTGCGCAGCAGGGACGGTTCTACCTTATTACGAGCGAGCACGAAGCGCTCGCTCGTCCTTCCGTGGTATATGGGAACAAATCTGAATATGAGCGGCCCGGCCCGACCCGGCCCGGCCCGTGGCGACGCTTTTGAGAAGCTAATATCTCTGCAACCGCACGTCCAATTGACAAGCGGGGTTCTTTGCTGAGCATCCCCATCCAACCAAACCTGTTTGAGACCAGTGCCGACTCATGTGGGTGACTACCACTGCACGTGGGCGTGCCGCGTGAGGGGTGTTGAAAAGTGTTTTCTCGCAAAAACTCCGCAGCGGCTGGGCCGATTGTGTTCAAATTTGGTGTGTGGTTAGGGACCTCTCAGCCACCACTTTTCCACAAGTCAGGGGTGGGGTGCCTCTGCACGTGCGTACGTACACACACCTATTCTATATCTCAGGAACGGCTTAGCCGATTGTGTTCAAATTTGGTGTGTGGTTAGGGACCCCTCCGCCGCCGCCTTCCCACAAGTCATGGGTGGGGTGTCTGCACGTGCGCACGTGCACACCCCCATTATATATCTCAGGAACGGCTGAGCCGATTGTGTTCAAATTTGGTGTGTGGTTAGGTACCCTCCGCCGCCGCCTTCCCACAAGTCATGTGTGGGGTGCCTCTGCACGTGCGCACGTGCACACCCTATTATATATCTCAGGAACGGCTGAGCCCATTGTGTTCAAATTTGGTGTGTGGTTAGGGACCTCCAGCTGCCAATTTCCTACAAGTCAGGGATGGGGTGCTTCTGCACGTGCGCACGTGCGCACCTTTCTTGTATCTCAGAAACTACTTGCCCTATCGAGTTGAAATTCGCCATACATTTCCTTCGCGCTCGCTCGTTCATCGCCGACTACGGCGCCTTACTGGTATTTATGGCCTTGCTGGCGTGTAAACAAAGTTTGGTGGCGGGCGAGGCGACGGAAGCGGCGATATATTAATTATTGAAGTTAGAATTAGTTATAGCGCAAAATGTCTTGGGGAAGACATCCATAGTTACTAAATGTGATATTTTCTATCGATTGGTAGGTATATTATAGGGAATAACTAATAACTAATGGTGTGCAGATGGCCAGTACCCCCAAACATTACATTGCTGGGTTACAACAGTTTGGAATATGCAGTGAATTGTATTGAAGTTGAACGCTACAAAATATTACTTTTTGTGGTTGGGGTTGGCAGTGGGGGAGTTACATGTCTGTGTGGCACACCATTGAGTAACGTTGGTGGATGGTGTGGTGTAATTGAATTTGACTAATGAGAAATACTTAAATATCGTAGCATAGTTTATTGACTGTTTTGTTCTAAATACAGTGTTCCTACTGCAGTCGCAGTCTAGTGTCCATCTGACTGAGCAAAGTTGCGTAAGTAACAAAAGGCCAGGAACGACTACCTACTGTAACTCTTAACCGTAAGTACCTATTCATGAATACAGCACACCAGTTAGTGTTTTACAACCAGCTAGCCTGCTATCAGTATTGACTATTGAGCTGGTTGATTGGTTCGGTAACTCAATTTATTTAACACCTGTTTTACTTTTCCACCCAGCTCAAGAACCAACTTCAATTACATTTTCCTCACGTATTTCATATTTGCATCCTATCATATAGGACCATTAAAATCCCTAGCAGTTAACAATAGTGGTAAAGTACAGATGTGCTGTGCTGGTGCAAAATATTAATAATAATTATTATTATTATTGGTATAAGAAATATATATATATATATATATATATATATATATATATATATATATATATATATATATATATATATATATATATATATATATATATATATATATATATATATATATATATATATATATATATATATATATATATATATATATATATATATATATATATATATATATATATATATATATATATATATATATATATATATATATATATATATATATATATATATATATATATATATATATATATATATATATATATATATATATATATATATATATATATATATATATATATATATATATATATATATATATATATATATATATATATATATATATATATATATATATATATATATATATATATATATATATATATATATATATATATATATATATATATATATATATATATATATATATATATATATATATATATATATATATATATATATATATATATATATATATATATATATAATAATGCAACATTCATTCATGTGCCTTGATCCAGTGTAAATCCAAATAAAAGTGCTTACATATATGATATAATATTCCAATGAGTTGTTGCGAGTCAAATACATTTGAATCCAAGTCGTTAAGTCAGTTGAACATGTAGTCAAAAAATGAGTCGGCTCAAGAAACTTTCACATGAGTCGTAGTTGAGTCAGGGGTAAAAGAAAATGAGTCAAAGTTGAGTTAACTAAAACAAAAATCAACCCGCTTGGGTCAGAGTTGAGTCAGGGGTGAAATACAATGAGTCAAAGTTGAGTCGACTCAAAAATAATTGTCCCCGCTTGAGTCAGAGTTGAGTCGGGGTAGAAGCTTGAGTCAGAGTTGGGGTAAAAGCAAATGAGTCAAACCTGAATAAACTTTTTAAAAAATGCCCCACTTGAGTCAGAGTTGAGTCAGAGTCCTTTCGAAAATGAGTCAGAGTCGAGTCAGTCTAAACAAACTGAGTCGAGCACAACCCTGTTATATTGCAAAGGAAATTGTGTCAAAATTTGACAGCGAGAGTGCCCTAAATACAGTATTGGTATATTTGAGCGGGAAAATGCGAGATTGTCCCTCCATTTTTAGCTTAACGAGTTAACACAAAACTAAAATGATTAGCTGTTAATTGATCGTTAGTCCACCTTACCACCCTACATACACGAGCTCTTCACGGGGAGGACACTGAAGTTTGGCGCTCCCATTCTGTCCGGGGCCGCAGTGCCATCCTGTCAGAGGCCGCAATGTCATTCTGTCAGGGACCACAGTGCCGTATGTCAGACAGAGGAGGCCACACCTGGTGCCGGTCGACGTGCTGCAGCCAGCCGATGTCCAGCTGGGAGGAGATGCCGCCGTGTACCACCAGCACCCGGTTGTCGATCACGGTACCCACTGGCAGCCACGAAAACACCTCGGCGATGAGCGCCAGCAGAGGCGAGGCGTGCATCTGCAACACCGCACGTGCAGTGGGTCACTCTGTATCCGTAAAACATCTGGGAGAATTGTGGGATGCGAAAAACCCAAATTCAAGAGTATATGTGCTCATTTATGTGTTTGCTTCATCCAATGCAAATCAAGTATCAAACTGGGTGTTTGATAATAAAATACCCAGTGGTTCATCAAATACGCAACAACGGTTTTGGGAGAGAAAACAAAGGAAAACTGAGGAATTTTGAAGAACTGGAAGTAATGCAGGCGTTTAATTTGCACATGGAAACAAATACATTTTCATGCGCAAATTAGCACTTATCATGCTTTATACAAAGGAAAACCGAAAAAAAACTTAGGTAAATGCATAGATAACTAACTGTACGTAACGTACCGTTATCTATGGTAAATGTTATCCGACCTGAATGTGTGCCTTCCACGTGGAACTGGATATCAAACGCCTTCAAAGCGAACAATCAGGTGTGCCAGCGGTTTTGGAAATTGTCCGGATCAAGTTACGTCATAAGCTGGACAGCGCAATTACCTACAGTAATGGTTGGACGAAACCATACACTCGGAAAGGGAAGGTAGACATCCTAACAGGGCAAGCCCGGCGATGAGCGCTGTGGGGGAAATTATCCTGATGAGTTTTGACGTCGAGTGCTCCGTTGCTAAACCACGAGGCCACGTTTCAATAGAATGGGGGAAGTTCGTATTTCGCGGCATCAGTGGAACATTTTAAATGTTTCCATCATTTTAGAATGTTCATGACGAAATGGAACCATCTTTAACTTGCCATGATTGTAAGAAAGCGATCGATATGTGTTTTGTAATTTATGTACACCGACGATATATTTCCTTACCACAATGCCCTGGCGAAACAACGAAGCTTCATTTACCATAGATAGACTGCCTTACACGAAGTTTGTTTCCGGACGTCATGTTTTCGTTGCTTGCCTGCTAATTAAATATGCCTATTCTTGTGTTGGTAGCTTACTGACTGGAAACACGTAGCACATGACTATATGTAGTCATGTGTTAAAGAGAATGTTTCACCTTCGTATTGGTTTTTAACTGAGATAGCCATTATCTTTGGCCATTATCGAAATGTCGAAAATACTAAGATAAATTTCTACAAAACTTAGCCGTTTTTAAGCAATTGAATTTACCATTTGCAAAATGGGGTCTAGGCAAGTCCCGCCGCTGATTGGCTGACAGCGACTTCAAGATTGTTGGTCCTGGAATCAGACGACCTGTATTTCCCGAACCTTGGCGAGTACGATGTAAACAACGGCCAACGCGATAGGTTGCGGTCTAAGTTGAAGTTTTTCACGTTGTTTGAAGTCTCCGTTATGGATTGATTGTTTAAAAAATGAGCTATCGCAATGCCTCACACTCGTCATTGTGTTCTGTGCGGTAGAAGACACAGTTCCACAATGTTTGTATGTAAGACGCCAGAATTGTCTGGAAACGATTGTGCCATATGGTGGCAGCTAAAGGTTTTATCTATAGCTCTCTAGACTCTATAGCTCAATAATGACGTCATCATCCCAAATAAATAAATGCAAATTAATTTGTAGAAAGTTAAGTAACTTTTTGAGAGATAAAAAATATCACCATCGTTTTCAGCAGCACTTACTTCATGTTTTATACTACAACCAGCGTATATTTGGCAACTTTCAGAAAGGTGAAACATTCCCTTTAAGTGTTTCCAATCAGTAAACCTAACATATATGTTAGGTTTTGTTATACACCAGCCACATTTTTCCTGGGACGTTGTCCAGTTTTTGCGCGAATCAAGGGTTGCAGAATACCTCTCTTCGTGTTTTCATTTTTGCACCGATATGAAATTGAGCACAGAACCAGATTGGGATATAGCGATATACCGATTCGACTTCAATTTATTTCACACCTACCGAGTTACGAACAAATAAGCCACATAGACGAAATTATGCAAATAAATCTGCTACTCCAATCTTTTTCCTAATTTGAATGGTGCCTTTTCCTACATAAACCCCTCTCCATGAAGTCCACAGCTTTACGCCTAACTTTACGAAATTATGCCAACCAATCACATACGTACACCATTTTCCCTACACAGGCTGTTTTCAAAGCAATCCGCAGTTTTACGTCAAACTTTGCAGAAAGTCCACCTTATCAGCCGTAGACATGGTGACTCGCTCACTGACATTTGCCGTCCGCCGAGACAATCTGAGCCGCGACCAGTTCACATGTAACTGAATGTCTCAGGGTGACAGAACCCAATAATACCCGACCTTCTTCGCTCTCGCAAGCTAGTTAGCGACATGAACAGATAGAGGCCTGTTCGAGTTACCCCGTTTGATTTGATTTGACAGAATCAGCACATAAAGAGATATGTATGTAGCTCCTTAAAGAGAATAGTTCACCTTTAACATGGGGTTTTGGACTGAGATAGCAGATTTGTAGAGCATATCTAAAAATGGGTTGTGGTGAAAGAATTACCTCCCTACGTTAAGTAATTTCGACACAGGACTAGTGGGCCCGGTTTCATGTCTGCTGTTCCGGGCCACGATCGGGACATGAACGCTCGCCGCTGGAAGCAGGTACACTCTCTGGCACGTAGTATATGATCAAGACGCCTCGTTAATATCCGCTTAGCCGCCCGGGCGGCGCGGCGGTCCTTTGTCAGAGACTGTACTTGGCGTCAGGCGGAGTCAGAACGCCAGCTGCTGTCGTACGATTTCTCGTGAAATGCAAAAACTTACTTATTTCTCCACATATATCCATCAGTTGTCCAAACGAAAGTCATATTCGTAGTTTTGAGCTCAAGATGCACCGTATGGTTGAATTTCAGGATAATTTTCAAGGTGACCTATTCCCTAATGCCTATATTGGAAGAATGGAGCGCCGAAATAGAGCAGAAGACCTAGGTCGCCACCACGTTTTCCCCCGCGGAAATCTTCCGAGGCATAGCAAATGTTTGCGTCGACTGTTTCGAAAGTAAAAGCGGCACCGGTACGCGGAACGCAGCAAAACGCGTCCGCAGTATCAAGTTTCGGGAAATGTGTTTTGCAAAGTTGGCCTTTTTGGCTTCATCGCCAAGGAAGTTAAGTTGTCCAGAGCGAACACACACGAACACATCCACGGCGTCTAGTCAGTGGCAGGCAAACTTTCAGAGACCCGATACACAAACGATAGCACAAATATCTTCCAACATACCTTATACTTTACGATAACTTCTCTCGTAAATCCGTACCTGTAAGAAGAAAAAAAAAACGCATTTAGAAGAGTGTTCGTCTTTAAGGCAAACGTTGTAAGGTAGCCAACCTCATTGCGATTCCACGGAGTCGGATGCAGATTCCGCCTGTGAGCTGTTCAAACGTCCTGCTCGTCCGCCGACATTGCCCACTAAGTGGAGGCACATTTTTTTTAATAACTTAAAAAGATGATCGATATCAACGTGAAACTTTCAGTACCTCATGCTGCATCAATTGTACATCTTCTCAACAACGTTCAATGAAATTGGGGTAGTATTTGGGGAGATGATGTCGTTTTAATGACGTCATGTCATGCCATTTTTGGTGGGAAAACGATAAATGTTTGAAAAATACTAGAAAATAGAGTTTTTAAGAAAATCGCAAAAAAAAAACGAAAAAAGAAAGTAAATGACATTTTCGTCAAAATAGCTATCTCGGATTTTCGCAATTTTGGGTTTTTGAGCCCCCAAATAAAATAAAACGTTTTTTTCTCAGAAAATTTCCACAAAATCTATTTTTGTTAATTTGAAAAGTGAATTTCTTAAGCTTGAATAAAGTGACCGGCCCAAATCTGCGGAGAACAAAATGGCGGTACTTTTTGCCACGAAAAGATGCCCCCCCTCACCACGGAGAGAGGCTGGATCCGCCAGTGGATATAAATCATGCTGAGAGTCATTGTGACACATTTTGCGTTTTGTGTTCGTGTTCGTGACAGTCGTGACCCTTTTTGCACTTCTGGCTACAACATGTCAGCTGAATGTCATCGAAGATTGCTCTTAGACACGTCATGACGTGAACGCGATTACTTCTTGGAGCCCGCCGTCTATGATGCTGATAGGTTCCTGATGGACTCTGATGGGATTAATTTACGGCGTCACGGAATCGCGTTA
>JAXIVJ010011806.1:15000-42344 GCA_036785665.1 Chirona hameri | reverse complement strand
CATACCCATACCCATACCCATACCCATACACATACACATACACATACACATACACATACACATACACATACACATACACATACACATACACATACACATACACATACACATACACATACACATACACATACACATACACATACACATACACATACACATACACATACACATACACATACACATACACATACACATACACATACACATACACATACACATACACATACCGTCCGTCCGTCCGTCCGTCCGTCCGTCCGTCCGTCCGTCCGTCCGTCCGTCCGTCCGTCCGTCCGTCCATTTCAATTCCCTGTGATGAATTTTGAGTAGAGCATAGTGACCAGTGACTTTCTTCCAATATGCAGTAAGGAATATTGCGAAGCACGTGAAATGTTGTTGCTCATCTGCAAAATAAATTGTTGTATTTTATTTCACCGCCAGCTTACTATGATGTTCATTGTAGCATTGCCTATTTTTAGCATTGTCCTTGGGCAAGAATCTTTCATATTTCTTTCAATCTTTCATCAATAATCAAGATTCTGCAGAACTAATTAAAAGCATCCCCAAAGTCATTAAGATAGCCTTGATGTGGTCTCTTGGGATATTGATGCTGTACTGTACAATATCGTGATGCTCTGTTTTTGTGCAATGATGTGTGTGCGCACAGGCCACTGCTCTTGGAATTTGTCACTACATGTGATGCAAAATAAACGTGATGATATCAGTTATAAAGTTCAAGAAGTTATCAAAGGCCAGTTTAGCCTATCTTGCGTGGATTTAAATGGCCGAAAATGGACGAACTTGTTGCCCGAGCGCGACCTGGTGATGGTACATCGTCTGCGGTATGATAATAATGCACCGATCTGTCGGAGAGATTTGCTATCGTACCGCGAGAATGTGTCCACCAGAGAAACCCGAGGTTCTGCAGCAGGGCTGCTGCACATACCTCGAGTCCGTACCAGGGGCGCAGCCAGACCTTCAGAAAGGGGGGCAAGCCCCTGGGAGAGGCAAGCCCCTGGGAAAGGCCCCCCACCCCAAAAAATACCCCTGGATATGAAAACTCTACGGATTTCGGCCACTTTATTTTGTGAGGCCCCCTTTTAAAAAAAAATCTTCGTATACTTTTGATGAGCTGGATTGGACCAGGACCCTCAGTAGGCATTGCACTGAGCGCATTACTAATTTGTATTGTTACGTACCAACATATCTTAGCTGACAACAGGTGGGGTCGGCTTTTGAGTGTGGGGGCGGCTGAAATGACGAAAAATATAGCCACATTTTGATACGTGTATTTAAGCCTTTGCAGCATTTTTGATGTGGACCGTGAGATGAGATGGCTTTATGAGATGGTCCTGGCCTGTTCCCACTATTAGCTCTTCGGTCCAGGAAATTGTGCACCACTGGAGCAGCTTCCGGGTGCCGATCTCCTCGTCTTTGCGTTCGCGTCTCCTTTTTTCGGAACTCGGCAAACTAGCTAAACATGTAGCCAGCTTGAAACTTAAAAGTGAATACTATATGAAGGGAATGGGCACTGGGGCCAGCAATTCCCGCCAAGGAGAGCCTCTGCCAGACACATAATTAAATTATTTTCCCCATTTTCCAAATTTGTATAAGCAATTGCGAAACCTCTGTCATGCCGCGAAACGGCGCGAAATTTTCCAGTTTTTGACACTAGATAGCTGGATTTTGACTACACTGCAAATGCAATTTTTACGATAAATTGTTAATTTTTCCCGCAAAAGGTGGGGGGGGTCTAACCCCCCCCCCCCCCCTCCCCGCTCCGCCTTCTAAAAGTGAGGGAGTTTGCCCAGACCTCCCCTCGACCCTCCCGTCGGCGACGCCCCTGGCTGACAAATATTGCAACACACACTCCTGAGAGGAAAACTGTTAAATTGTTTTGTACTACCACCGTCCCCCCCCCCCCCCCCCCGAATTCAAAAACACATCAGACTTATCAAATTACCATTTTTAAACCCAATAAAACATTGCACCAGGTGGGTCAGAGTACAGCACATTACCGCTCATTATGACTGCGCCGACCACGGCTAGCAGGCGCTCCAGCTATAGCAGGCGCTCCAGGCGACGGCTAGCAACTCCTGGGCAGGCTCGAGGTCCCCGTTCACAGACTCAATGGCCCTCTGGATAAGCTCGAGAGGGCCCTGAACAGACTCAATGGCCCCTTGGCAAGCCGAGAGGCCCCTGATCAGACTCGAATAGCCCTTGGGCAGGTTCGAGAGGCCCATGAACAGGATCAATGGACCATTGGGAAAGCTCGAGAAGCCCCTGAACATACTCTAATGGCCCCTAGGCAGGTTCAAGAGGCCTTTGAACAGACTCAATGGGCCCCCTGGGCAAGCTCGAGAGGCCCCTGGGCAGGTTCGAGAGGCCCTGAACAGACTCAATGGGCCCCTGGACAAGCTCGAGAGGCATCTGGGCAGGCTCTAATGGCCCCTGGGCAGGTTCGAGAGGCCCCTGAACAGACTCGATGGGCCTCTGGGGAAAACTATAATGGGCCCCTGGGCAGGTTCAAGGGGGCCCCAAAACAGACTATAATGGGCCCCTGGCTAGGCTTGAGAGGCCCCTGAACATACTCAATGGCCCCATGGACATGCTCGAGAGGCCACTAGGCAGGGTTTGTTAGGCCGTAGGTGGGCTCAATTGGCCCCTGGACAAGTGTACATGCTCTAGAGGCCCCTGGGCCGGTTTTGGGGGTCCCTGAGTGGGCTCAATGGGCCCCAGGGCATGCTCTAAAAGTCCCTGGGCATGTTTTTGCGCCCTTAAGTGGGCTCAATGGGACCCCTGGACATGCGCGAAGGCCCCTGGACAGTTTTTTGGGCCCATCAGTGGGCTCAATGGGCCCCTGGACATGCCCAAGAGGCCCCCTGGGCCGGCTTTGAAAGCCCTTCAGTGTCTCTGAGGGCCTTGCTATGCACCAGTGTGACCCTTGCCTGGTTTGAAGGCTCCTCTGTGACTTTTTGAAAGTCATTTAGCTAATGCAAATGGTATCTGGGCCAATCTCGGCGGGGCCCCCTATGACCCATAAGGTGGGGGGGGGGGCAATTGCCCCCTTGCCCCCCCCCCCCCACCCACCCCCTGGCTGCGCCCCTGGTCCGTACCGAGCACGCCAGTCGATCGTTCAGATTTCGGTCAACGGCCAAATGGAACGAGGCGCCGGGCGAAGTGCGAGACGCTGGAGCAGTGACGGTGTTTCGTACGTGGATGAGGGAGTGGCTGACAGCATATCGCCTAACTCTACCGAGGAACGACTGTCTTGTGCTTGTAACGCTTTTGTGTCGCCAATTTTTTATGTTAATTTATTTTAATAGTGTAACTGTGATACAATGTAAAATGACACTTGTCATGAAAAGCCGTGTTTTGCGGATGACATACGAATAAACGATGATTGATACCCAAACACCTGTGGCAAAAACGACGGCGCGCAGCGCCGATTGCACCGCTGTTCTTTCCTCGAAAACCTTAGTGGGTGGGGTCAATAAGTTTGTTGAGTTTCAAAAAGTTTGTTGAGTTTCCGTAGCTGCCCCTCCAAGTAACGAGAGGCTAATCATGATAGAGTTCATAATCTGATGAAAATATACCGAAAACCATCATTATTATGTACGTTACACACTGTAGATGAACGACTGACTGTCTGACGAACCTTATACATTTTGACCCTGGATACGGCTAGAGAAAGAAGTGAAAAAACATGGGAGATGAGCACATTATGGAAAAATGTGTTTTTTTAATCATATTTCCCACAATTCCAAAATAATTTAAAACACTTTATAAAGTGTTTTAAATTATATTTAGAAAACGCTCCATTTACCATTGCTTCAACAAAAACATGCCGTCGGGCGCCCTCTTACATACGTCACAGGCGTCTTGCCAGACCTAGTAGGAACTAAACTTCGAACCCCCCCCCCCCCCTGCGCCAGACGAATGGCATGCATAAACACTTGGTCGCCAACTGCTCACCGAAAACTCCAGACCGGCAGCGTGACCTCGGTATTTCCAGCATGTGTTAACATATGGGTGGCTTATTGCAAAATCCGATATTAGCAATGATGGAATGATGGCGGAAACCAAGCGCGGATCCAGGATTTCGGTCAGGGGGTGGGGGGGGGGGGTGGGGGGAGGGAGGCGCCATACACAAAGTCGCGCCCTACGGCCTGCGTTTGTATGGCGCGACATGGGCGTGACCCGGGCTCAGGGGGAGGGGGGAGTCGCCCTAGTGCCCCCCCCCCTTGGATCCACTCTTGGAAACACCTATATTCCAATGGAAATGACAGTTGCTTTTTCCTTACACAGTAGGTATTCCAGGGCAAAACAAGTACAAAAGCACCACAAAAATAGAACAATGTCACCATTTTTTTCGTCTTCTTTTTAATAATATATTTCGGAAAACTCAATAAAAAGACATCAAACATACACACATGAACACGAAAATTGCATCATCAGTATCTGTGCGGCCCGCCTGGCCAAGCCGGAACGGTGTCCGCGACGTTGGAAAAACCGTCCCGGCTCCGGGGAGGTCTGGGGGTTACCGCCCTGGCCGGGGGAGCTGTGGGGTACCTCCCCGGCGCTCCTGACAGGCCGCAGCCCCCGCCCGACACTGCCTGGCATGACGTCACATGGCAGTGCCCCCATCGGCCGGCCGGGCGCGCGACCCGTCAGTCCGTTAGACTGGCGCGCCGCGCGCCCGCCGGCCGACCGGGCCCCTTGCAAGGGCCGGTCTCAGGTTGGCCCGGTTGGGTAAGGTGGGGGCGCACAAATATGCATACATTGTTTTTTTCAGTTTTTGTTTTATCTTCAGTTTGTTCAACTAACATGTTCATAATTTACTGGCGAACCTACTGGCGTAACAGTCAACAGCGTTAGTAATACGCACACAAACCTCTAAATGTTGCGCGACAGGTGTAAACAGAGTTTGGTGCACACTGTACATAACAGTGCAACAGCGGCGACAGCGCCGAAACCGCCGGCGGCGCCGGCGGCGGCCGAAACAGCGGGCAGGGACAGTAAAAACGGCGGCAACACAAAACGATCGGGCGAAAAGCGACGGCGGGTCAGGCCACCGGATCCAGGCAGCGAGTGCGCCGCCATTGCCGCCCGCGACAGCCCCGCCGGCATCTCGCAGCGATCGAGGTACCCGGTAAACATGTGACAGGATTAGGACGAGGATGAGTGGGCAAGGTTGACTGAGGAGGCGATGGTGCTATAATGGTTGTGACAATATTTTAGAGACTTTCCCCATTTTTGCATGAATTTATCTCTCGACTTATACCTCATGGCGCATTGTTCTTCCTTCAGGGCTTCTAGTTTAATCAGTGCGTGAAATTGTTGTATGCTTGGGTGATGTCCTTTATATTTTGCTTTGAATATTATTACCTTAGCTATGGTCGTAATCAGCGTGTATAGTTTGCTTTCATCTTCAAGAGACGGGAAACACACGATTGGACTGTAACATTTATATTTAAGTTATAATTATTTGTTAAATATAGCAATATTTATCTTATATAGTCTTGCACTAAGGCACAGTCCCACAGTATGGTATGTGACAAATGGTTTCATTTGAAGATTTACAAAAAGTACTCAGTGGACTTTCCGATTTTCCTATTCGGTACACAAATATGTGTTGGTGGATATTATTCTTGAAACTACGGTAATGGAAAGTTTGCAAATAAGTATTTTTTTTTTGTGGAGAGGCCAGGGGCGTCGCCACGGGTTTTGGACTGGGGGGGGGGACGAATTAATAGACTGGTAATACCTACGGTAATACCTAGATTGATAATACCTACACCTTAACAAATTGAAGCTGGTCAGTCCTGCAGCTGCTACCAAGCATGCAAGAAGGAATAAAATAACATGTTATTGACCTTATCACAAACTAGAAAACGTACGACATGATCTATGTGGGATATTTTCCATTGATTGTGATCAATTGCGCCTTTGCATACCTAATCAGGGGCGCAGCCAGACCTTCAGAAAGGGGGGGGGGCAAGCACCTGGGAGAGGCCCCCCACCCCCCAAAACAAACCTGGATATGAAAAACTCTACGGATTTCGGCCACTTTATTTTGTGAGGCCCCCTTTTTAGCATTTTTTCTTCGTCTACTTTTGATGAGCTGGATTGGACCAGGACCCTCAGTAGGCATTGTACTGAGCGCATTACTAATTTGTATTGTTACGTACCGGAGAGAAAACATATCTTAGCCATGACAACAGGTGAGGGTCGGCTTTTGAGTGTGGGGGCGGCTGAAATGACAAATAAATATACCCCCATTTTGATACGTGTATTTAAGCCATTGCAGCATTTTTAATGTGGATTTTCATGTTATAGTAGGTAGGTATGTACTTGTTAGTTAGCGCCGCGAAGCGGCGCGAAATTCTTACGGTTTTGCCTGATAAAACCCAGAAATATAGGCGGTGTGCCTTGTAGAGGATAATAAGCTAAAAATGATATTCATTCAATTCAGCGTTACGACGAACCGATGACGATGGCTATAGCTTCGTTATGACGATGACTACCGATGTGACGCCGCGAAGCGGCGTGAAAATGTTAGTTTTAGATCCTGGAAAACGAAATGTTAATATTGGAACCAGACCGTGAGGTGAGATGGCTTGGGGAGATGGTCCTGGCCTGTTTTGACTATTAGCTCTTCGGTCCAGAAAATTGTGCACCGCTGGAGCAGCTTCCGGGTGCCGATCTCCTCTTCTTTGCGTTCGCGTCGCCTTTTTCGGAATTCGGAAAACTAGCTAAACATGTAGCCTGCTTGAAACTTAGAAGTTAATATTGTATGAAGGGAATGGGCCCTGGGGCCAGCAATTACCGCCAAGGAGAGCCTCTGCCAGACACTTAATGCAATTCTTTTTCCCATTTTCCAAATTTGTATAAGCAATTGCGAAACTTGTGTCATGCCGCAAAGCGGCGCGACATTTTCCAGTTTTTGACACTATATAGCTGGGTTTTTACTGCACTGCAAAGACAATTTTTACGATCAAATGTTATTTTTTCCATCAAAAAGTGTGTGTGTGAGTGTGGGAGGGAGGGTTCGACCCTCCCCCGCCTTCTAAAAGTGGGGGAAGTTTGCCCAGACATCCCCCGACCCTCCCGTCGGCGACGCCCCTGGCTGACAAATATTGCAGCACACACTCCTGATAGGAAAATTGTTAAATTGTTTTGTACTACCATACCCCCCCCCCCCACACACACACGAATTCAAAAACGCATCCGACTTATCAAATAACCATTTTGAAACCCAAGAAAACATTGCACCAGGTGGGTCAGAGTACAGCACATTACCGCTCATTATAACCGCGCCGACCACGGCTAGCAGGCGCTCCAGCTACAGCAGGCGCTGCAGGCGACGGCTAGCAACCCCTGGGCAGGCTCGAGGGCCCCGTTCACAGACTCAATGGTCCTCTGGATAAGCTTGAGATGGCCCTGAACAGACTCAATGGCCCCTTGGCAAGCTGAGAGGCCCCTAAGCAGACTCTAATAGCCCCTGTGCAGGTTCGAGAGGCCGCTGAACAGGATCAATGGACCATTGGGAAAGCTCGAGAGGCCCCTGAACAGACTAATGGCCCCTAGGCAGGTTCAAGAGGCCCTTGAACAGACTCAATGGGCCCCTGGGCAAGCTCGGGAGGCCTCTGGGCAGGCTCTAATGGCCCCTGGGCAGGTTCGAGAGGCCCCTGAACAGACTCGATGGTCCTCTGGGAAAACTATAATGGGCCCCTGGGCAGGTTCAAGGGGCCCCAAAACAGACTATAATGGGCCCCTGGCCAGGCTCGAGAGGCCCCTGAACATATTCAATGGGCCCCTGGACATGCTCGAGAGGCCACTGGGCAGGTTTGTTGGGCCGTGGGAGGGCTCAATTGGCCCCTAGACAAGTGGACATGCTCTAGAGGCCCCTGGGCAGGTTTTTGGGGCCCCTGAGTGGGCTCAATGGGCCCCAGGGCATGCTCGAAAGGTCCCTGGGCATGTTTATGCACACTTGAGTGGGCTCAATGGGCCCCTGGACATGCTGGAGAGGCCCCTAGACAGTTTTGTGGGCCCCTCGGTGGGCTCAATGGGCCCCTGGACATGCCCAAGAGGCCCCCTGGGCCGGCTTCGAAAGCCCTTCAGTGTCTCTGAAGGCCCTTGACATGCACCAGAGTAACTCTTGCCTGGTTTGAGGGCTCCTCTGTGACTTTTTGAAAGCCATTTAGCTAATGCAAATGGTATCTGGGCCAATCTCGGCGGGGCCCCCTGTGACCCGTAAGGGGGGGGGCAATTACCCCCCTTGCCCCCCCCCCCTGGCTGCGCCCCTGTACCTAATGACATACAATACATTTTCGATTCATTATGTACCAACCTTTTTTTTTGAAGAACCTTCTTATATCCATATTTATTTCAACCACGGTTAGAACACGTGGGAAAGAAAAGACTAAAGAGGCAAATGTGGTAGGGACAGGCACAGAAGTCAGAACAGACAGACACTATGTTTTATTAGGAAACAGTACACAAAGTGTGCCGTAAACAACCAACAGAGCCCATTTCGCGCCATGCCTCATGTCTTCTGCTGTCGAAACGCTGTTTAAATTGCTGCCAAATTCCCTTCAAAAGGGGAAAAAGTCAAAAGGGGAAAAAGGCCGAGCACATGCTTTTCCAAACGCCTACGATATTGACAAAATGCATTGTTTCCGCAGTGCAGATAAATGCCTGGGGGTCTCCCCAGGCATTTATCTGCACTGCGGAAACAATGCATTTTGTCAATATCGTAGGCGTTTGGAAAAGCATGTGCTCGGCCTTTTTCCCCTTTTGACTTTTTCCCCTTTTGAAGGGAATTTGGCAGCAATTTAAACAGCGTTTCGACAGCAGAAGACATGAGGCATGGCGCGAAATGGGCTCTGTTGGTTGTTTACGGCACACTTTGTGTACTGTTTCCTAATAAAACATAGTGTCTGTCTGTTCTGACTTCTGTGCCTGTCCCTACCACATTTGCCTCTTTAGTCTTTTCTTTCCCATCCCCTTCAGTTTTTGTACAAAACTGGAGGGGATAATCCCCCCCCCCCAGCCTAAAGGCTGGGGGGGGGGGGGACGGTGTCCCCCCCGTCCCCCCTGTGGCGACGCCCCTGGGAGAGGCGTATATCGCGCATGGTCCCTTCGTTCATATAACCGATGTCTCTACACCATTTACGCTCAAGGGGTGTCTGACATGTTTTTTATTTCACTCATTGCGTTAATTAATTCGTTGTATGCTAATCGTGAAATGTTTGATTTCCTAGCAAGTAGTGCTATCTTGTATAGTAATATAGGATATGAGGTTTTACAGAGAGTTAGGGCTCTGAGTGTAATTTTGAATGCTCCTGATTAAGGATGAGTAGCAAAGGAAAGTCATAGTTATGTTCAATAACGCACATAAAGTGTTACTGTTATGCAGTGATCCAGTCTCGTTACAATATAAGTCGGCAAGGAACCGTAAACCCTTATCGTTCCACTCCTTTACAATGGTCCTTTTAAATTTGGTGTGATCCGAAAACCAAAGTGTTTCTGTAAGTAACTGTGAGGGTACGGTGCGAAAAATGGCGCAGAAGTCGGCCCAAGCATTTACGACATCACTCCAAAATCTGTTTGTTTTGTTTCTTGTTGTATCTCCAAGTTGTATTGTTCCGAAGCAAACTAGGTCATCTATGGGAGGTAGTTTTTCTTTCACATTGATGCCCACATTACATTTGAGTTCGTCCAGTACAACCTTTTCAGCCAAGTTACCTTTAAACTTTTAATGAACGAAGCTATTTCTACCATTCTCAACCCACCACGATCATTGTTTTGCACTAACCTAATTCTTTTTACTTTTTGTCGGGTCCATCGTTCCATATAAATCTGTACAACGCGTTGTTTATGTTCTTAATGTCATTTTCAGCTGGATTGGGTAGTGCTGAAAATATATGTACCAGTTTTGAGATTAACCCGCGCACTGCAGTTCGTGTTCGGCTTTGCGCCGAACACGAACTGCAGGGGGGTTGATTTCCGCCCCCCCCCCCGATATCTCAAAAACTACGCTACGTAGCGAGAAGCGGAAAACGGCATTTGATAGCTTGATACATGTTCTATCGAAAGTATTTCAGTATTGTTTTAGGTCAGGTCAAAATTGAGGTCACCAGAGTCATCAAAGGTCAAATTTTCCAGTTTTTCCTGTTTTAGGACATCGCTCCAGAAATTCCCATATATCTCAAAAACTATGCTAGTTAGAAACAAACCGAAAAAAGCAAACACCAGCCAGAAAAATTTGCAATCGCTAAGGTTTCTCAAATTTGAGGTCAAAAAAGAAAAAAATGACGTTTTTTTGCTAAATCGTTTTTTGCTATTAACTTTGTATGTAATAAAGATAACATAAAACTGTTTACGCCATTGTGTTTACCTTGTCAAGGCGCTTTGAATGATGTACATCGTGACCTTGTTAAGTCAACTAAAAAAATTGACCTCAGGTCAAAGCCAAGTGGTGACCCAAGTATGACATGTTACATATGGGATGACGTGTCTCGACGAGACAAACACATTGATGTCTGTTCCACTCCTCTATCTTCATTATGTCGGGAGTTATTGACACAAAAAGTGATGGTGACCTCGCATGACCTCAAATGACCCAATAGGGGTCACTGAACAAAACTTTCACTTGGATCATCAAGAGTATCCTATAATAACATGATCCAGAAGTAATTGGACTAATATCATGCATATCCTTAGCATTTGTATATTTCCCCATTGACTTATTATGTGGAGGCTACGAAATTGACCTGACCTTAGGTCACCGATATCAAAATTCCGAGATAAACGAATTGTAAGTACTTATGTCCTCATGACATCCTGTAAGTTTCAAACTGATCGGTGAAAAACTCTCGCTTTGGCACAACTGCAAACATTTTTGGAGGTGGGGTCACTTGACCTGGTCTGGTGACCTGACCTGAGATGACCCGAGGATATTTTGTTCTCAAAGTGTGCGCAATTGATGTCCTGACAGGTGTGTGAAAACCCGGTGACGTTGCGCGCCGCCGTTTTTTCGCTATCTTTGAAAAACCTGAGGGGGCGGAAATCAACCCCCCTGCAGTGCGCGGGTTAACATCGCTTTCACTACAGTTATTTTGCCTATTAAAGTAAGATTTCTGCGTTTCCATTGTGCAACTTCTTGAGAGATCTTAGATAGTATTGTAGTGATGTTTCGCCTTGTAATATTTGTGTTTTAACTGTTGTACAATATGCCTAGGACTTTGAGGTCGCTTACTTCATTTAGTCCCAAATTGGTAAGAAATGACGTGTCAACTGTCTTACCTATTTGGAGATATTTTGTTTTTCTATGTGTATGCGTAAGGTAGACACTTTTGTGAATTTGTCTAGTTCATACAGGATCCCTTTAATCGGGTCGAGCCCAGCGTGTGAAAACACGATCAGGTCGTCGGCGTATTGTGACAGTCGTACGTCAGCATCAACGAATACCTTGCAGACTTTGGGAAAATAACATTTGATTTGCAAGTGGCTCCATTTCTAGATTAAACAAATATCCAGAGACAGGATCTCCTTGTCTTATGCCTCTTTCCATATGGATTTTGGAGCCGAGGTTTCCGTCAAGGAGAATGCGGGAGAAATTGTTAGAGTTAAGGTAAAATGTGTTAATCATTTGTTTACACAATGGCCCAAAATTGTAGCTATCAAGAGCTTCCGTCCAGAATTCCCAGGAGACTGTGTCAAATGCGGCTTCGAAATCTACTGCCATTATAATACCAGAGGCAGATGTAGCATTTACATGTTCTATAACGTCATACATTAGACGGCTGTTTTCTCCAATAAATCTTCCCGGGATATATGCGGTCTGTGCTGAAGATATCAAGCTATGCATTATGTTTTTTAATCTGCTAGCAATGGCAGCCGATATAATTTTAAAATCAACGTTTAGTAATGATATTGGCCTCCATCCTAGTAAAGAATATTTTGGTTTGCCCTGTTTAGGTATGAGAGTAACAACGCTTTCACGGTGACAGTTGATAATTGTTTGGTTTTGAAGCCCTTCTGTGCAAGCGCGAAATAAAAATACCCCAAGTAAATCCCAAAAGTGTTAAAAAATGATGCAGTGAAACCGTTCGTTCCGGGTGACTTTCCTTTCTTCATACCCATTAGTGCAACGTGTAGTTCCTGCAAGGACAATGGTGCATCTAATGCGTTCCTTTGTTCGTCGGATAGTTTCCGTTTTATATTATTCTTTAAGTATTCTTTTGTGTTTGCTGTTGACGCATGTGTATAGTACTTTGTTCGTAAATTGTCTGAAAAATGCTCAAGTATTTCATTCTTGTTAGTGATTGTGAGCTCATTAACCTTAACCCTATTTGTAACAGGCTCCTGGCTACCCCTATTTGTAACAGGGGGGGGGGGGCGGATTCCGCCCCCCGGAGATCTCGAGATCTACCCGTCCGATTTTCAAAAATGAAACGGTGTTTGGTTCCTCTCAACACGATCTACATTTCTAAATAATACAAATATATACATTTTGGATAGGGGGCAACAGGGGGGCAAAAACTACAAATTTTAGTGGTATTTTTGATCCGACATAGCTTTCATGTTTATCGTACCAATTTTAACACAACTAATATGAATCGATAGAGATTGAATTGGAAATTGATATATGATGGTGCCGTTTGAAAATTCAAAATCATAGGCGTGTGCAGGTCACTCAATATGGGGGTGAAGTAAATGCGTAACAAAACCATTTTTTGATGTTGTTTTTTTGATAAATGAAAAGGTATGTGATTGTGACATTAGACAAAACAGTTATACATCATATTTTTTGCCATAGGCGGTACCAGGTTAGTGAAAAGGGGAGGTAAATGGGAAAAAAATATTAACCGCAGACAAGTTGCTACCCAGCACTATAAATATGTTACTGATCGTAGATAGTTCCTTTTTGCATGTTGTACTTCATCATAGGCGTATCCAGGATCCAAACTGGGGCGGCGCAAGACATTTTGAAAAGTACATTATCCGCTATTATGATACCAACTAGTCAACAGTGACTATTTCACTTACAACTTCAATTGGCATAGCTTACCCCCCTTTTCACCCTACCTGGACTCGCCTATTATCTTATATTCGTTCGTAAACACGCCTGTGGTGCGTGTTTCATCCGAAAACTGCAGTATGTTATGTCATTGTATGCCCATGCCTCTTAGTTTCCTTGCAATAATATGACCCTCTTTCTTCCATTCCTGAGCGCGCCTCTGCCAAAAATGACTTTATTCCCTTGTATGGCCTCATATGTGCATATATCATTATAAGCTAACCGTCTATTGCGCCGTTATCGCTGGCATATCGTCATCTCCATGCCAGTCACCCCCCTTTTCATGTTCCTGAACACGCCCCTGAAACTCTATATGTAATAAATTATGCAAATAATGGAAGCAGGAGCTATCTTTTACATCTTGATAGCTATAAATGCCCCTCACATCGGTCTATTGGCTTCCCGCCAATCATTGAATACTTCCTGGAAACCCCCCTTTTCAAGCCCCTGAAACCGCCTCTGCCATGCAATTTTTATGATATTTCATTAACATCAACTAATTTTCACTTGTTGCAATCACCGTAAACCGATGTAACTCATGTATACTTGATGCAGTTAGGAAGAAACCGTGAAGATTGCATTTCTGTATTATTGCCAAATGTCGCCTCCGAACCCCCCCCCCCCCAAACTGGGCCCTGGAACCGCCTTTGTTCAGGTTAAGAACTCAAAATTTTGACTCTAAATGCGGTATTCAATTCTATGAAAAGTCCGAAAATGTCATGGGCTTGCTCCCAGCCGCTCTGGAGATATCTGCGAAAAACATGAGGGGGGGGGGGCGGAATCCGCCCCCTGTTACAAATAGGGTTAAGCGACTGGATAGAATTTCGTAATGCATTTCTTTACTCTAGTGAAAGAAAATACTTCAAGCACTTTTCCCCTCTTCGTGCCAATTCACCCTAGACCTAGTTATTAAACCTTGAATTATTGGCATTCTTATATTCTCTAATTTACGTTGAACTTCCTCAAGGCGCATTAAGTCATCGTGTGTTCTATTTACATTGAAATATTCTTTTAGTTGGATGATTTCATTCATAATTTCGCTCTCTTGCATTCTATTTTTTCTAGCTTTACGCTTTGAAAATCGTACCGTTTCCCCTCGAATCATCATGAGTAAAGTCTCGTAAAAATGGCTAAGGCTAATTGCAAATTAGATTGAGTCAAAATCGTCTGGGCTAGAAATGAAATAATCGCTGTAAACTGGTATGGTATATTGCTTAACTACATTGATAATAACTTGCCTTACCATTTCATCATAGTATTTGTCATCAAGCAAAGACTCATTGAATTTCCATAGGCCAGGGCCACTTTTCTTTTGAGGTTCTTTCATGTTTAGAGTTACTATGCTGTGATCGGATCTGTACCCAGCTTGAATACTGGCTGCCATTACGTTATTCATTACGTGCTCTTGTACATACAACATATCTAGTCGACCATACTTCAGCGGGTTCCGTTTCATCCATAATTTGAGTCACGGAGAAAATCTATAACAAAATTCCTCCAATGATTACCACCAATGATTATATTATCGGCTAATAATTCCTCCAATCTTTTGCCGATACGATCGAAAAAGGCTGGGCAGTCGTCGTTTGGGCCATATATGTTAATTATTGTGTAAGTATTAAGAAATATGCTACACACAAGAATAACGGAATTCCCCTCTTCACAGTACTCTTCATGAACAATGTTGTGCTGTATATTGGACTTGAAAAGAATTGATGTGCCCCGACTATTTGAGGTGCCACACGAATGGTAACACTTTCCACGCCAAAGAGTGTTGAAATTCAGCACGGTTCGTTGAATTAAATGCGTATCTTGAATAAGATAAATATCGAAGTCAAGCTTTTTGATGTAATTGACAACGTCTCGTCTTTTTTGTTGGCTACCAAGACCTCTGCAGTTATATGACATCAACTTAACCCTATTTGTAACAGGGGGGGGGGGGCGGATTCCGCCCCCCCCCCCTCATGTTTTTCGCAGATATCTCCAGAACGGCTGGGAGCAGGCCCATGAAATTTTGGGACTTTTCATAGAATTGAATACCGCATTTGGAGTAAAAAAAATAGTTCTTAACCTGAACAGAGGCGGTTCCAGGGTACAGTTTTGGGTGGGTTCGGAGGCGATATTTGGCGATAATACGGAAATGCGATCTTCCCGGTTTCTTCCTAACTGCCTCAAGTATAAAGCAGTTACATGGGTTCACGGTGATTGCAACAAGTGAAAATTAGTTGATGTTAATGAAATATCATACAAATTCCATGGCAGAGGCGGTTTCAGGGGCTTGAAAAGGGGGGGGGGGGATTTCCAGGAAGTATTCAATGCTTGGCGGGAAGCAAATAGAGCAATGCAAGGGGCATTTATAGTTATCAAGATGTAAAAGATAGCTTCTGCTTCCATTATTTGCATAATTTATTACATATAGAGTTTCAGGGGCGTGTTCAGGCACATGAAAAGGGGGGTGACTGGCTTGGTGATGACGATATGCCAGCGATAACGGCGCAATAGACGGTTAGCTTATAATGATATATGCACATATGAGGCCAGACAAGGGAATAAAGTCATTTTTTTTGCAGAGGCGCGCTCAGGAATGGAAGAAAGGGGGTCATATTATTGCAAGGAAACTAAGAGGCATGGGCGTACAATGACATAACATACTGTAGTTTTCGGATGAAACACGCACCACAGGCTACTCTACGAACGATTATAAGATAATAGGCGAGTCCAGGTAGGGTAAAAGGGGGGTAAGCAATGTTAATTGAAGTTGTAAGTGAAATAGTCACGGTTGATTAGTTAGTATCATAATAGTGGATAATGTACTTATCAAAAGGTATTGAGCCGCCACAGTTTGGATCCTGGATACGCCTATGATGAAGTACAATATGCAAAAAGGAACTATCTACGATCAGTAACATATTGATAGTGCTGGGTAGCAACTTATCTGCGATTAATATTTTTCCCAATTTTACCCCCCCTTTTTCACTAACCTGGTACCTCCTATGGCAAAAAAAATATGATTTTTAACTGTTTTGTCTAATGTCACAATCACATTCCATTTCATTTATTTTAATTTAAAAAAATGGTTGTATTACGC
Organism: Chirona hameri; assembly: GCA_036785665.1. Taxonomy (NCBI): domain Eukaryota; kingdom Metazoa; phylum Arthropoda; class Thecostraca; order Balanomorpha; family Balanidae; genus Chirona; species Chirona hameri. Next base: position 26,172 of record JAXIVJ010011806.1, on the reverse strand, counting down.
ATTTACTTCACCCCCATATTGAGTGACCTGCACACGCCTATAATTTTTGAATTTTCAAACGCCACTGTCATATATCAATTTCCAATTCAATCTCTATCGATTCGTATTAGTTGTGTTAAAATCGGTTGATAAACATGAAAGCTATGTTGGATCAAAAATACCACTAAAATTTGTGGTTTTTGCCCCCCTGTTGCCCCCCTATCAAAAATGTAGTTTTTTTATTTTATAGAAATGTAGATCGTGTTGAGGGGAACCAAACACCATTTCATTTTTGAAAATCGGACGGGTAGATCTCGAGATCTCGGGGGGGGGGGGGGGGCGGAATCCGCCCCCCCCCCCCCCTGTTACAAATAGTGGTAGCCAGAAGCCTGTTACAAATAGGGTTAAGCTCAGCCATTACTTATTTCAAACCTTATGTAGGAGAGGGAGCAAGGGGTGCCGAGGCGCCTCAATCGGCGAAGCAGCCAGCAGAGACGGACGCGGCCGGCCAGACAAGGCCGCCAGCGACGCAGCGCCGATCCAGGAACCGCTGACCGTAACACCAAGACCCGCGGATGCGCCCCCGAAAGCCGCGCCGCCGCACGTAGTACCGGCCCCGCCGCCGCCACCCCCGCCGCCGACGACGACGCCTGGGGTAGGGCGATCCTTGCGAAGCAGCGCAGTTGTCTACGGACAAGAAAGAGGCCAAGGCAGAGTGCGAAAACAGAACATGTGCCACATGGGTAGAGCAGGACGCAACAGGTTACGTTAGACATCCAATTTGCTGTATCATGACGCAAGACCGTGAATTGTTTGCAAAATGAAAAAGGAAGTGAACACACGAACAAAACATCAATCAGAGACCAACACATATGCAGAAAGTAAACAACACTGCGTACAGAGGCATAACGACAATGCATTTGATAGATCCGTATAAATTCATACGAGCCCTCGCCAACATTGCAATCATCGGACCCGCCGAACGTGGAGATCCCATCGCCCAAGAAATACGGCATCCACGATCGCGACAACAGAACAGACACTCCTGGGGTCACGCCTGGCACTAGCAATACTAAATGTCACGCCTGGCACTAAAAATACTCTCTGATGTCTCTAATGCGGGACGTGTCTCGAGCCGTACCGGAGCCCCCGAACCCGGCCGGGAAGCACCCGAAGAGACGCGGACATCATCCGCTCGGGAAGCACCTCTCCCGGTCCCCCCGTCACCACGTTGCTCCCCCACGCCCGACACAGAGCTACTCCGCGAGAACCCGAATCGGCAGCACCTCTCCCGGACCCCCGTCACCATGTTGCTCCCCCACGCCCGACACAGAGCTACTCTGTGAGAACCCGAATCAGCGAGTCCCGCTGTTAGCGCCATCTCCTGTTGGCTGTGATCCAGCCAGCTTCTCTGGGTGTCCACCAGATGGCAGAACCGAGCACTGGGCACTCACCGAGCCCTCCCGTAGAGCCCGCCGCTCCCCAGATCCAGGCGCGGCCCGGGGCGGCGAGGCGACCTCCGATGTGACCGGCAGGGGCGGCTCCAAACACCCGGCCTCGGGAAGTCGGGCCGCAGCAGCCGCGGAGATCGCTGGAGACCCGCGCCCGCGTCCGCCACGAGCCCCGGCGAGTTCCAGACCCGCCGCGGCGGCATCCTCAGTCGGCGTCCCCACCAGAGGCGCCGTCAGATGAACCACGTGCTGTACCGGCTCACGGGCGCAGTCCAGAAGCGATGATGCGGGCGATGACGCGGGCCGTCCGCGGCTCGCTGTACGATCAGGGCTCGTAAGCCCCGGACCGCCCGCGACACCTCCGCGTGGAGACTGGGAGTAGGAGCCGCGTTGAGATGGCGGCACGCCAGAGGCGTCAGTTGGGGTGCGCATCTCCACCTTCCCTCCGCGGTCGGCGCCGGACGGCGTATCAGCGACTCCGGCCCGAGTGCGCCCCTGCACCTCCCTCCTAGGGGCAGAGTGTGGCGGCGCGCCCCCATCCTCTACCTGAGCGCGCCCCGCGCGGGATGGTGGGGTGCAGCCTCACCGGCCGAGACAGCCGTCCGAGACAGCTGCCGCACCGCCTCCGGGTCCGCGATCCTGATCGGCGCCGAATCCCGGGACCTGCATACCAGGATGTTCCCGGACCTGATAAACGCGGAGAAAATCTTATTTTCCCTCCTCAGCTGCATCAGGTCCGCAAACATCGCCTGTCTGCGGGGGTCAGCGACTCAGAGATGTACAGCCCAGACCCTCTCAGTTCTCTCAGATTTGGTTCTAAACAGAGTGTCCCTGTCAGAGCCGGGCGCAGCCGAGGTGGATTCCATGAGAATCTTGCCATTTTTCAGCCTGATCACCGCCTCAATCTGTGAGCGATCTAAGGTGTGTCTCAGTTATTCGCGCACCACTGACTGGATCAGTTCGGCTGCTTCCACACGGTGAGTATGCGCTTGGAGCTCTGGCCCGGAAAACACGAGACAGACCAACCTCCTGCCCTGCTGCAGGCGGTCCTCGTTCAGCTCCATCAGCTGCAGTCGCCGTCTCAGGTCCGCTGTTACTTTCTGCAGCTCCAGAATGTCCATGTCGGCTGATCTCTGTCGGTCGGATACTGCCGCGACTGCGTCCAATGCGAACGACAGCGATTCTTCTATGGCCACCAGACGTCTGTCATTGGAGTCCCTTATTTCCTTGACGCATTTTGCGTTCTCCTGCACTATACACTCTTTCAGTTCGGCACAAACGTCGCTTTGCCCCTCCTGCGTTGGGGAACACACCTTCCGCTTTTTGGTCATGGCTAGACCGAGTGCGCGCACTATTACAAGTCACTGCTGACCGGGCTCGCTTGCCCGGCAAACACGCACGCGGAGCGACCCGACGCACGTCTGCCCCGGCCAAGGTCAGCCGGTCAACTCCACCATTTTTGTCAATGTCACCAATGTCACCATTTTTGACTGAATTATGGCTTCTAAAGTATGGGTAGCTCATGACGTATTTTGGAAATTTGGTTTTTGGTTAGTTATGACCAGCTGCGAACAAATAAACGTCACCGCAGAATTTCTGAGGCAAAACCGGTCTAGAAACATGTTTAAATTTTTGTATTTATTAATTTTACATTTTGACCTCACGTGACCTGCCTTGACCTGAGTTTGACACTAACTTCACTTAAATAAAGTCAGGTATTGACTATCACTAATGACTATCACTATCGACTATCACTATCACTATCGAATTATACGTGTGAAATAACCCATAAAACATATGTATCATGACTTTCGTAGATATTTTGCGCATGGTGACCTTTTGTGACATTGACCTTGACCTTGACTTTTGCCAACAATCTTACTTTAGCTCATGCGGGATGTGTATTATGCCTTTGAGAGCACTTTGAGTGATAATGGTCGCACTCGCAATCGAAGGCTTTGGATGGAAAGTACCTATGTCCCATACACTCAAATACCTCGATTTTCACCTTTGACGTGACCGTGACCTGACATGTGACCTCAATGTGAACTTTTCGAGTATGCTTTAGATGTGTTTCATTGAGAGCTTTCGAATGCCGCTTTGCGCGTCTCGCTGCGATAATTGGTTCGGATGATCCCCCCCCCCCCCCCCCCCAGTCAGTGGCGTTCGGGGGTAACCCCAGTCAAGGGCGGGTTAATTTTGTTGACAGATGACAGCCAGAATAGACCAGTGTGGCTAAATTAAAAAAACTAGCTTGCAAATGACATCTTTACCTACATGAAATATACATCATCCCCCGTGATGGATTTTCGCAATAGCTGAAAAACTAATAGCGCTATCAACGTAAAACTTTGGGTGGGTACCTTCTTATAAATCATGGCTACGTCTTTTGTGAACAAAATGAAGAAATTGTGTCGATCTTTTTTCTCTCGAGTTATAGTGAATTTAGTGACGTCACTACACACGAGTTTTACACCAAAATCAGCTAAACTTTGCCAGGCAGTACAAATGCCACATTTAAAGCAAAATGCATTAGAAAAACGCCAAAAGATAAAAAATTGCAAGGGCTATCAACCAGCTATCTGTTTTTTTTACCCCAAAAACTAAAAACACTTGAGGGGGAAATTATCACAAAATGAAAATTCTCTAAAATATTTAAAAACAGGAAGATATGTCAGAGAACTATACCTAGGCAACTAATATACCAAATTGCAAACAGATATCTCCATTTTTGACTGACTTATGACATCTAAAGTATGGGTAACTAATTACGTCATATTTAGAAATTTCGTTTTTTTTACCCGATACAGACAAATCAATTATTGTATGTATTCCTGAGAGAAAACTGGTCCGTACACATGCCTTCTTTATTTATATTTATCAATTTCACATTTCGACCTTCAGTGACCTGAATTTGACCTTAACTTGACAATAACTTCATGTAAATGAGTTCAGTTGGTAAAATACTATCACTATCAAATTATACGTGGACAATAATCCATAAAACATGTGTTGCATGACTTTCGTAGATATTTTAAGCATAGTGAATTTCTGTGACCTGACCTTGACCTTGACCTTTGCCAACAATCTCACTTTAGCCCATTCGGGATGTGTATAATACCTTTGGCAGCACTTTGGGTGATCGTGTTCGTAATTGATGGCTTTTGCTGGAAATTATGATCCATAAGCTAAAATACGTCGATATTGACCTTTGACCTGACATTTAACTTCACTTTGAAGTTGTTTAGCATGCTTTAGATTTATCTCATTGATAGCTTTCGAATGCCGCCTTGCGCGTCTCGCTGCGATCATTGGTTCAGAAGATAGCCAGGAAGGGGGGGGGGGGGGGCGTTTAACGTCCCCCCAGTCAATAGCGTTCGGCTGAGGACCCCAGTCAATGCCGGGTTAAACATGTCTACATTACTATTAAATCATCACTTTATTGGTGTTCCTTGCAGGAAGGTTCAAATGAATATGACATGACATTCATTCATTAGTCATGTACTTGGTTTAAGGTTTTGCAGTAATCTCCAACACTAATCCATATGCTTTTGTCCAGTTTATCTAAGCTCCCAAATATATGCTGAAAACTGGGTAAGTGAATATCTTTAAAGGGAGTGTGCCTACTCACATCGGTTATTTGGAGTTTTGACACCGGTCTATAGACAGGGGTAAATCACGTCCAAAAAAGTGTTACGGACACATTAGAGTTGGGGGTGCCATCGCCCAGGGGGCGCCATCGCTCAAGGGGCGCCATCGCCAAAAAACGCAATATCACAAATGTGTTATTTTTTAGATGTAGGTAGTTGTATGTACCTGTAATCTACAGTAGTACTGAAAAATAATGCCTCCATCCCCATAATCAATAGGTATGAGATGAATAATATACTTTAACCCTCGCCCGTGCAGCATCCGATCAGTGCGTGACCGTGGGTACGACCCCCCCCCCCCCCCTTAGTGTTTCACCCCTAATTGGGATAGATCTTCGATTAAAAAACGAGCGTGTTGCTTGCCACGAGCGGAAGCCATTGCTACCCGATTTTAAGGTTCTAGATCATTAGGTGACCTCTGAGGTCATGTCAATGACCCAAAATTCAACAAATTGTAAATGTTTATCAATTTAATTTAATCGAGCTAGAATCGCGAATGAGCATATCATTATGCTAAATGGGTGCCAAGTTTGAAATCAGCGTCACAAAAAGTCCTAGAAAATGACAAATTCCGAAAAGATCATGTATGTATTGACATTTAAAACACTCAAACCTAAAATGGCTATTCCGAGTGTCGATTCGATAACGTTGAAAGGTGAGACATGTTAAAAAGACACTCATAAACAGCATTCATACAGGCAAAACATAAAAAGCATACATCCATAAACACACACACACACACACACACACACACACACACACACACACACACACACACACACACACACACACACACACACACACACACACACACACACACACACACACACACACACACCCACACACCCACACACCCACACACCCACACACCCACACACCCACACACCCACACACCCACACACCCACACACCCACACACACAAGCTCCTCCCACTTTCCGAACGACGGCCCGGTGGAAATCTTCGAACTCTGAAAAACATGTAAACATGTTTCTCAACTTTCTAAGATTTTGGATTAATCTTTAGATCAATAAACCCATTTTTGATCAAGAACGATTTTTGTTCATTTCGACGTTTGCGTGTGCCACGCGCTGTGGTACCACCTCTATCAGAACGCATCATACCAAAAACAAAATTGATTTGATGGGCCTATTTAATGGTGAAAACCCGATCTCAATCGGAGCAATGTTTCCAAAGTTATTAGCTTCCGAAAAGCGTATGTACGGCCGGGTCGGGCCGGTTCGAGCCGGGTCAAATGTAAATTTGTCTAGTAAGTTGACGAGAAACCTCACGGGCGCTTCGCGCCCGCTCGGTAATCAAAGGTACATAATAGTCAAATAGTGTCTAGCAAGATGCGTAGTAACCAAATAGTTAAGTTTTGTAACATCTAAAACGCGGTGTACTTATGACCAGTATGACTGAATTGACAATGCTCAAATGATAGATGGGTGTTTCCATTTACTTGTCAACATTTACTGGTCTGTTTGCAAACGATACATGCTTGTGCATCTTGTCTTGGCTAAGATCATTAATGTGTGCAATTCAAATAATAAATGACACAAGGTTTGCTATGCTGCTCCATCTACCTTTGGTGTACTTACCCTATTGTTTTTTTTGTTTGTAATGGGTGGCGGTCAAACTGTAATGGTCCGGGACAGTGGTTTTCTTGTTTTTGATATTGTTGTGCTCATTATATGAATGTCAGAAGTCAGGTGCAAGCGCAGAGCGCACATGTCCAATATCATCTTACTTTGGTCGTATATTGTTGTTTTTAAATGTGTTGCTCGGTTGATGTAAAAATGCATATGTTCACGTTCTACGCCTTAAATCGGCCATTTGTATTGCACAATTCTGGGTTTGGTGAAATACGACAGCTCCTCCTTGGGCGAATTTCGTTTGTGACAGCTTCAGCGTTTTTTACCTCTGTATACCTATAGATAACTTTATTTCATGGATAAATCCCATACGATATATGTATACCCAAACAGTTTACTTCCGTATGTATACCACGATGAATTATAATGTAGAAGTACATTGCCAGGGCAGGTCGCTTAAATGCGCCCGACCATGGCGCAAAAAGGGCACGCTGTGCCTAAATACGCCCTTTGCAAGTGTTTGTAAAAACTACAATTAATGCAACATGACGGCATTCATTGTTTAATGAAGGGCCTAGTTTGGTAGAAAAATGCCCAAAGTTTGTGTTAAAGGAAATAGTTCACCTTCGGAATTTTTTCAGAACACGATTTTATTATATTTTTTAATACAGTTTCTTTTTTCTTTTTAAAAATGATTCCACATCGCGCCAATTCAGGACAGAAGGTTGTGAATTATTGATTGTATGGTGTGGGTTATTGGTCTGCGCATGCTCCATGGCAGTGCTGGCACTTTCAGACGGTACGGTACATCATATATGCGCCTTATTCCTTCGCCAAAAAGTCAAATAACTTCGGCTGGAGAGTCTTTTCAGCCAAGAAAAGTTCCAGATAAGGATTTCTCAACACGGGCTACAAAACTGCTATTTCAGTTCAAAACCCATGTTGAAGGTGAACTATTTCCTTTAAAGCTTAATTTATATGTATGCGACTTTTACTTTTCGCTCAGGACGATTTTTCGCTTAAGCGGGCGCACTATGGTAACTCTCCCCTACCTTCACAAAGGCAATAACACAATGTGAACAAGAAATATCTTTATCAACGTTACGACGTAGAAACATGTCCTATTGACAGGTGTTGGCTGTATTCCGAGCATTGTTTCCATGCTACGGTAGTGAAATGTGCAGCGCCACTGTACAGATGGAATGGTGCAACACTGGCTCTAAATTCAATTGAAGTTTAATTTGCCTTGATTTGTAAATTTTACCTTGAAACTGCACCCCTGTTGTACAAAACACCTGTAACTTTCCGTTAGCAATGCCGTTGATATAATTCAGAGTTAAAAGATCATGCAAAGAGTGGGGGAGGGCTGCCACCTACATCCAAAGTTGGGGGAAGGGGGGGGGGGGGGAGGGCGTCCGCCCCCCCCCCCCCCGCCCTAGGTCTAAAGTTGTGGGGCATGTTGCCCCCTACTGCCCCCCCCCCCGGCTCCCGCGTCCCTGAAAGGGAAGCACCCTATTAAAATGTTTATGCTTATAGTGCATGAAATTTTTTTCCGCTTCGCCTTTTCCTATGTTATCCGAAATACCTTCACGAAACAATCACGAACACATGGTCAATCTAATGGGTGGACCATTTGTGAGTAGGCACGCACGTACTCGGCGCTGGCTGCAAACAGACAAGGGGCCGACCCAGTCTGGCCGGTCACGTGACATGCCGGACGTGTCGGAGACGTGTTTAAAGTGTTAAGTATCGTCGATAGATGTCGATGTGCAGCACGTCCCATCTCAAGCTATGCTTGTCCTTATTCTTTGTTTTATTTTTATTCGCATCATTTTCCTGACGGGTCACGCAAGTGCTTAGTGGGTAATTATACGTGATGACTTGTGCTCCTTTTGTTTATTGTTTGCATTTTTTGTAATCGTCCTCCCTCTTCTGAAAATCACAACATTTATCACTTCCCGACGTTATATATACTGGTAATATCGGCAAGCACGCACGCACGCACGCACGCACACACGCACACGCACACGCACACGCACACGCACACGCACACGCACACGCACACGCACACGCACACGCACACGCACACGCACACACACACGCACACAGGATATTTAAATAGTTAGTTAGATGTGCCGTTAACGCCACATCTTCTAATTTCGTTCGGGAGGAGTCCTTTACTTGCCGAAAATCAACAATGTGTCAAAAATCATAACACTCGATAACGTTTTCTAATGAAACATTGTGCAAGGACATATACAATGTCACAATGCTAAGAGCTAAGACAGGTTAAATGCAATATTCGCATACATCTGTTGCCTCTGGATGCTCCGATCCGTCGCAGGTCATGGTCCGCTGGATGAGGCGGTAGGAGCTCACATACACGTACACGGCGCCCTCTCACAGTTCGAGTGAGACAGAGTGAGTGTGGCACGGACACGGTTATGCAGTAGGTATTCCCTGCAGGCCAACGGGCCCAAGGACGCACTTGGCATAGGCCTTTGTTCTACCAGATATCACATATGCTGGTTCAACAGCATGACAGTTGGCTTGCCGCCATTGAGGCGTGCGTGGGGCGATGCCCCGGGTGCGGCTCCGCCCTGAAGCTGCTGCCTGCTGCCCGACAGGTCACTAGTCGCAGGTCGCGTGCTGAACAGACGGCAGCGTAAGCTAGTCCTCCGATGTAAGATGCACTTTCATTTGAGGTATCTGCAAACATAGGGAAAACAAATATTTTGATAATTACAAATATTATGTTCACCAGCTTATTGTCATATTTAGGGAGCTTTCGGAAGCACTACGGCTTCCTTCTCCAGCCTTGGCAATGAAACACTTACAAACAGTCAGTACAAACAATCAGTCGTCGTGTGACCTTGACCGGGGTCGGACGCGTGACCGGGGCGCTCCGCTCAGTGTGCAGGCGGGCGATCGCGGGTGGTGGCGTGGAGCTCCAGTGCGGGTCGTGCAAACGGTGCTACTTACAGACAGCAATGAGTAAGAAGAGGAAAGCCGCGTCACCACTTCAGCCCAGCCCACCATCGGCCGGAACTGTGACCAGGATCGCCAGCCAACAGAACCAGTCTGAACGGCAAATGGAGGAATTTCGCCTACAAATGGCCGATCTCCAACGTCGAGTGGATGAGCTGGAGATGCAAAACGACTGCTTGCAACAACGCACCCGGCTTCCATGCCTCATCTTCTCTGGATCCGCCATCCCTAAGTCAGCTCGCCCAGCCGAAATACCTGAGCTGATACAAGGTATGATCAACCATCACATGGGGTACAAGTTGGATCTGAGCCAAATGAAAGCATCTTTCCGCCTGCGCAGTGGGAACATCTTTGTCGAGTTTACGTCTGCCGCCCGTGGTTCTGACCGGGATGTTATATTCCGATCTAAGATGAAGCTGCGTGGGTCGGGGCTTTTTATATCAGAGTCCCTGACCCCCAGGCGTCAAAACATCTTCAGAACTCTACTTCAAATGAAGAAGACAAAAACAATCCATTCGCTGTATACCCAGGGTGGGGACATCTTTGTACGTAAAAGTTCCCACTCGCCACCCGTCAAAGTCGCAGAGCTGGCGGTTTTGCAGCAGCTGGCTGATACGGAGTCACCAGGACCGACGCAGGGGCGCACACAGGCGGCACAGTCGGGGCCGAGTAGTCCTGAGGAGCGAACAGAGGACATCGCACCGGCACCCGGCTCTGTGCTTCGTGCCGGTGTCGGATCTGCACCATCTAACCCCGATCCAGCTCCGGCTGACCGTGACCTGGCTCCGCCTCTGCGGAGGGTGGCAGCGGACCCGCCGCCGGCCGGCCCTGGCCCCGCGACTGTGACCCGCCGTGACCTGGCAGCGTGCCAGCCGCCGGCCGACCTGACAGCTGCGGCGCCGGCTGGTGGCGAGCCTAGCGCTGACGCGGCCGGGCCCGCTGATAACCGGCCGCCGGCAGCGCCCACTGTGAACACTACGAACAGCGAGTCAGTGGGCGACGTCTGTTCTATGGAGAAACAACTAGCCAGATGGAAAATGCGGGTATCTGTGTCTGGCCGATCCAGAGTCATAACTGTGAGCAATAAAGATGACGTCATCCAGACAATTCGGGACCTGGTTGATGCAGGGAAACAAGAACCGCTCAAGTACTACAAGGATGTCACCAGCTTTAACTTTTGAGTACAACCTGCGTGTTCTTCGTCTGATAGACAAGGCGGAAACTGAAGGAAGAAACATCCAGAAGATCGCCGACGCTGCCAGACTGGTTCAGATCGAGGCGCAGCAGCTGATGAAGGAGCTCCGTCCGGGACTTGACTCGGCCTGGCTGCTAGCTCGTAAATAGCTGCACCGGCGGCTGCCTCGCAGTAAACTGTGTCGTACAATTGTGTGTATTACTCATGAGGTCTAGTGACAACGTTGATTTGATTCACGTGTGTATAGCCGCTCTGCGTGTTTATTATTTTGATTTCAGCATATATGCATTTCTTGTTTACTTATAGGTATGGAGGG
>JAXIVJ010011806.1:0-10000 GCA_036785665.1 Chirona hameri | reverse complement strand
CTGACCTGAGATGACCCGAGGTTATTTTTTTTCTTCTCAAAGTCTGCGCAATTGATGTCTTGACAGGTGTGCGAAAACTCAGCGGCGCTGCGCGCCGCCGTTTTTTCGCTACCTTTGAAAAACCTGAGGAGGGGGGGGGGGGCGGAAATCACCCCCCCCCCCCCTGCAGTGCGCGGGATAAGGCAAACCACAAGAGGTTTTTCTAGTCGTTGTTCCCTAGCTCTAACTTCCCCGTCCCTGGCTCGAATCTGTCAACATGTTTTGTGGATGAAACAACTTGGTTAGCTGTTTGCTTTCAGGACTTTATCAATGTGCTCCGATTCCGCCACTTTGTCCACGTCGTCTGTCGAGAAAGCCTCCCCTTTTTACTAAAGACCGTATAACCTATTCGTTATGTTGTGTGCTGTGATGCGAGTTGAAATTTAGATCACTGTCGGTGTTTGCCACTTCCGATGCACTGCTGTTTTTACTGAGCCATTGTGTGACCTCACTTATACGTCCAGGAAAGGAAGAACCCCGTTGCTTTATTTGCCAGCACCGGGCCCCTGCCTCGATCAGGCCTTACCAAGACCGGGCCCCAGCCAGGTATCGGCCAGAATACGGGTCCTTTTGATGCGGGCCCCCTCAGAAATGTCGGGGGGGGGGGGGGGGGGGGTCAGCTGACCCCTTTGACCCCCTCCCCCTGCGTGCGCCACAACTCCCTGTCTACACTTCGCCCGTCTCGCGAAATAATTCCGCCACAAACTCGCGCTTTTGGTATGTTGGTGCATCCGGATCCCACTTGCACCGGCCCTTGGCTTCCAGGTATTCACAGACAAAGTTTCTTGAACAAGTTTCTTTTCTTGAAAACAAAACAAAAATGTACCCTGTCTTTTTTAGGTGGCATGGTCAAACTTGAACTGTGGTGGTAAGCAAACTTCGTTTTTCCGGATGGCCGGAGGCCCAATTTACATTGTTGCAAGAGCTCCGCCACAGGTTTGAAGTTGGGGGGGGGGGGGGGGGGGGGAGGGGCGTGGGTTCATGAGCTCAACGAGATATAGGGCTGAGTATATGGGATATGGTGGGAACCGGGCTCTACGCCTGACCGGGCCTCTGATACACACCTTTGCCAGTACCGGGCCCCTGCCTCGATCGGGCCTGGCCCAGACCAGGCCCCTACCCGGAACGGGCCTGTGTCACCAGAACGTGCCCGTATCAAGAATTTGCCAGGACCGGGCCCTGTTGTGACGGGGCCCTCGTCCTAACCGGGACCCATATCACGCCTTTGCTAGCACCGGGCCCCTGCCTCAATCGGACCTGACCAAGAACGGGCCCGTATAAATAATTTGAAAGGATCGGACCCTGTTGTGACGGAGCCCTCGACCTGACCGGGCCCCATAGCACGCCTCTGCCAGCACCGGGGACCTGCCTTGAGCGGGCACCTGCCAGTAACGGGCCCGTATCACAAATTTGCAAGGAGCTTCCTGACCGGGCCCCATATAACGCCTTTGCCAGCACCAGGTCCCTGTTGTGACCGGGCCCTCGACCTGACCGGTCCCCCTATCACGCCGTTGCCAGCACCGGGCCCCTGCCTCCATTGGACCTGACCAAGACCGGGCCCCTACCAGAAACGGGCCCGTATCAAATAATTTGCAAGGAACGGGCCCTGTTGTGACTGGGCTCTCGTCCTGACCGGGCCCCATATCACGCCTTTGCTAGCACCGGGCTCCTGCCTCGATCGGGTCTGACCAAGACCGGGCCCCTACCAGAAACGGGCCAGCATCAATAATATGCAAGGGCCGGGCCCTCGTCCTGACCGGGTCCCGTATCACGCCTTTGCCAGCACCGGGTCCCTGCCTCGATAAGGCCTGACCAAGACCGGGCCCCTGCCAGGTATGGGCCAGAATACGGGTCCTTTTGATGCGTACCCCTCATAAATGTATGAGGGGGTACCCCCCTGACCACTGGGTACACTGGGTACACACTGTACCCAGTACAATTCAAATGCCCAAATTTCACTGGGTACTGTACCCAGTACAAATTGAAGACTCCAGCTTGTATTTATTTAGTTTCAAATGTACCAAAAAGTCAATAGGAACACACAAGTAAAAACCTTCAAATATAAAAAATGACATCAAAGAAACTTTTGAATTTAGTAACAACCAAACGCAGTTGCGTTCACTTTGCACTGATATAGAATGTGCTGGATTGCAAAATTTAAAGCCTGTTATTGATTAACCCGCACCCCGCGGGGGTATATTTTACCCCCTCCAGGGTTTTCTCAATAACTTGAAAACTATGGGGGATTGCGACGTCAAACTTGCAGTACCTTATTCTGCATCAATGATACGTCTTATCACAAAAGTTCACTGCAATTAAGTCGGTACTTTTGAAGATAATGACGTTTTAATGACGCCACCACACGCGAGTTTGACACAAAAATCAACTCAACTTTGCCAGACCGTAAAAATGCCACACTTGAAGCAAAATGCAATCGAAAAAAGCCAAAAGGTAGCAAATTGTAATGGCTACAAACCAGGTATCTCTAATTTTGGAGAATTTTCCTTTTTGACACTCAAATATTTATAAAAACAGCAATTTTTTTTTTTTTTTGGGGGGGGGGGAATACCCCAAAATCTACATTTTTAAACATTAAAAAAAGACATATGTGTTAGAGAACCAAGTATGGACGATACTCAAACCAAATTTCAAAGCAGTAGCTTTATGTTTGACTGAATTATGGCTCCCTAAGTATAAGTAAATCATGACGTCATTTCCGTTTTGTTTGCTTTTATTGATTAGATACATACAAATAAATACCATCACTGTGTTTCTGAGACGAAGTTGGTCTAGAAACATGTCTTTTGTATTTAAATTAATCAATTTCAAATTTTGACATTATTGTGATCTGATCTTGACCTGAGGGCAATTATGTGGGGTGAGGTTGTGAAAATGGCTGCTGCTATCGAATTCTACGTGTAAAATAACCAATACAACATGTGTTGTATGACTTTCGTAGGCCTGTCACCTTGTGTGCCCTGACCTTGACCTTGACCTTTGCTTGCAATTTCACTTTCGGGTTATACGGGAGATGCATTATACCTTTGAGAGCACATTGTGCGATAATAGTCGCAATCTAAGGCTTTGGATGGAAAGTATGGCTCAAAAACTAAAATACTTAAAGTTTGACCTTTGACTCGTGACCTGAGATGTGACCTTATTTTATTTTAAAAAAACTGGTATGCATTATATTTGTCTCCTTGAAAGCTTTCAATCGCCGTCTTGCGCGTCCCGCTGCGGTCATTGGTTCGGAAGATACGAGGGGGGTAATATTTACCCCCACAGCGGGGCGCGTTCGGTTGCCGACCCCAGCGGGGCGCGGGTTAAAGGGAGTGTGCCTACTCACATCGCTTATTTGGGGTTATTGACACTGGTCTATAGAACACAATTTTCTGAATTGACCCATGCCTTCGCTTCTCCAGATTCACCCTAGTTGCTGAAATATTCCAAAGACTTCAGGAACTTGCTGGGAGCAAAAAGTTATCGGGTAGACTCCAGAGGGCTTCCGCTACTAGAAACACTGTAACTATCGATTAAACTGCTAGCATATTGTTAGCGCCGGCCAATAGCAATTCAACAAAACAGCTCGTGCACGCTGATAGCAGCAGAAGAACAGAAACTGGACGGCCATCATGTTTTGTGCTACTGGACGGCCATCATGCATTTCATGTTTTGTGCTACCAATGTGCTATGTACAAATAACTGCATAACCTTCTGTACCCTTCTTTAATAACCTTCTTTTTTATCTACCTCCGCAGTAGGTTGTTATTGGGTACCTTATTCAGTCCTTATATCTGGGACTACCTACATACCCATCACTCATTGGGCCAATCTTTACATCTCATATAGAGGCTATTGATTTTGTATATGGCTTCAAACTGTGTGGGTACCAATGTTTTCTGGCAAGGCGCCTCTCCGGGCCGAAGGCATCCCTCCGGGCCATTGAGTCATTCCATGAGCATTCATTCGAGTGTCATTCCATTGCCCATCCCTTTGGCGCCGATGGCGCCCTTACCGGGCAATAGGCGCCCATGGGCGTAGCCGCCTCTACGTGCGGTACGGAATGTCCGTAAATTTTTGGCCGGCGCTGAAGGCTCTTCCATACGTTTTTAAGGGAAATATTCACATTTTCCTACATAAATTAAGTTTTCGCTTGAAATGGACAGACGAGACCAATATATATTGTAAATTAATCACATTTTGCATATAAACATTCCTACTGAAAGATATTTCAAGTTAAAGTTGATAAGCGATCCATGCTCATAATGGTCGGTACTCTCAAGTACTGGGTAACGAGTTTCGGTTCCCATCGAATTCCGGGCTTCTCTTGTAATGTTTTGTATTTAACAACATTGTATGGAAAATATGTCTTGCACTCTGTCTATTGTGATTGTGTGCCCTTATATCCGTAACAATCCACAAACATTGAATACAAAGGTAACCAAATTAGCAGTTAACTTATGCACCCTAGTTGCGATCCTCAATTTTTTAGAGAAAAATACATTTATTTTCAACATTAGGAGTTTATTTTATTTCGTCTCTGGCTGTATATAACGCAATGCTTTAGCTTACCATGAAAACTAATCATCCCCCCCCTCCAAAAAAAAACAGAAAAAACTAGTATTTAAATCGGAAGTTCACTTATGCACCCAACGGCGACCTATTTAGTGTCGGCGATTTGTTTCATTGACCAATCAGGGACGTTGTCACGCTTCTTGGCGCACATACTTCATGTACCTAACCTATGACTTGTTTACAAATCAACATTCAAACCAGAGATAGTGATGGATCATACTGTTCGTCACCATATGTAAGTCCATATTTTTTAAATCCCAAAATTGAATTTTTGAGATATAAGAAGTTATTCATTTTTAAATTGAGGCATGATCAATTTGATACCATGCATGTGACACAGACAAATGCCGGTAAATCAATTAAAATGTGAATATTTCCCTTTAAGATGCAATTTGCGCCCCCCCCCCCTCCCCCCAGTACAGGGGCCCTTGGGCATTGGGCCATGAGCATTTCTAGAAGCCAATCGCGCCCTAGGGACAGGCAAGGTGCCCTGAAAGTTAAACATTATGCGGGCCTATAGAGGCAAATGCCACCCCATGGAGCGGAACCGGTGCCCTCTAAACCGGACAATAAGCGCCCGTACAAGCAAATACCGTGTGATGTCGCCCCCAACGCCAATTTTTCGGTACCATTTTTTGACGTGGCGCCCCTGTAGGCGCCCCTGCTGTCGCTGGAGCCGGGCGCCCCGGTGTGGGCGCAACTACGACAACATAAGGCTTTGATGTAGGCTGTGCCATCGGCATTAGGGAGACGAGACAGCCCATCAGTTCCCAATGATGCAGCTGTATAAAATATAGTAAAAATTAATCAAAGTTAAATAGAAAAGTTTAAAAAAAAACTCAGCACTAGAAATTGAAGTGGCTTAAATTCGTGTTTTTTTTGTGGGGGAGGGGGTATCTTTAGGACAGGACTAAGCGTTTGCGGTCAGCCAGTGTACCCAGTAACTTTGAGTAGGACAGGACTAAGCGTTTGCGGTCAGCCAGTGTACCCAGTAACTTTGAGTAGGACAGGACTAAGCGTTTGCGGTCAGCCAGTGTACCCAGTAACTTTGAGGACAGGACTAAGCGTTTGTGCTCAGCCAGTGTACCCAGTAACTTTGAGTAGGACAGGACTAAGCGTTTGTGGTCAGCCAGTGTACCCAGTAACTTTGAGTAGGACAGGACTAAGCGTTTGTGGTCAGCCAGTGTACCCAGTAACTTTGAGTAGGACAGGACTAAGCGTTTGTGGTCAGCCAGTGTACCCAGTAACTTTGAGTAGGACAGGACTAAGCGTTTGTGGTCAGCCAGTGTACCCAGTAACTTTGAGTAGGACAGGACTAAGCGTTTGCGGTCAGCCAGTGTACCCAGTAACTTTGAGTAGGACAGGACTAAGCGTTTGTGGTCAGCCAGTGGACCCAGTAACTTTGCGTAGGACAGGACTAAGCGTTTGTGGTCAGCCAGTGGACCCAGTAACTTTGAGTAGGACAGGACTAAGCGTTTGTGGTCAGCCAGTGGACCCAGTAACTTTGAGTAGGACAGGACTAAGCGTTTGTGGTCAGCCAGTGTACCCAGTAACTTTGAGTAGGACAGGACTAAGCGTTTGTGGTCAGCCAGTGTACCCAGTAACTTTGAGTAGGACAGGACTAAGCGTTTGTGGTCAGCCAGTGTACCCAGTAACTTTGAGTAGGACAGGACTAAGCGTTTGTGGTCAGCCAGTGTACCCAGTAACTTTGAGTAGGACAGGACTAAGCGTTTGTGGTCAGCCCGTGGACCCAGCAACTTTGAGTAGGACAGGACTAAGCGTTTGTGGTCAGCCAGTTTACCCAGTAACTTTGAGCTCGTAGTTACGCCCCTGACCCTCACAACTCCATTATAACCGGAGAGAAGCCTCTCAAATCCCAGAAGTAAACCGAGAAGCCTTAGAAAATTTGTTAACAGAAGAGAAAATACTCAGTTATTGAAATATGTCACTAACGGGCATAGTTACTAACGGAAAGTAATCAGTTGTGTAATTTATTTTTTTCCGCCCTCGAAGCGGCGTGAACAATTCGTCTGCCTAGATTTAATTAAAGGGAAATAATGACCCTTTTCCACACACACACACACACACACACACAAAAAGGAGTTATTACTTGAAATCGATAGACGATACCAAAATATATTGTAAATTGATCACATTTTACATGTAAACGATATAAATTCCTACCGAGATATATTTCAAGTTAAAGTTGATAAGCGTTCCACGCTTATAACGGTCGGTACTAGTGATGTAAATCGGAGTCCAATTTTTTGACGTCAGAAAATAGTCCGATTCCGATTTGAACTTCGGTCGGTCAGCCATAGTTTGGCCCCGGATATTTGGGACAATTTTCAGTCAAGACATCACAATTCGCGCATTTTTTCACCTTATAGGTTTTACAACTACTGGCAGTTTGATACATTTTTCCACTTTGTGTCCATAAATTTATAGGCTGCTAGTCTGTACAAATCACTTAAAATGAACAGGCAGAATAGACATAGACTGGATTTGGAACACATTTCTAGAGTATGTTATGGAAGGGTTATAGGGTAGCAATAAGGTAACCAACTTATGAGCAATTACAATTATTTGAGCAGTGCAGTTAATTATGGACATGAAATAAAGTAAATACATCACTAATTGCCATGCATAGGATGTTACAAAAATTGGACTATTTTTGGACACTGAGACTCATCGGACACTTTTCGGTCAACATTGTCATATTGTATAGGACTTTGGATCGGACATCATTTGGAAAATTCCCGAATCTTACACCACTAGTCGGTACTCACAAGTACTTGGTAACGAATTCATTGTCCGAGCTAAAATTAGCCTGCCCACGCATTGTTATATATCATGAAGGTATATACTAATATGTTGCATGCACTCTATCTTTGGCGAATATGTACCAAACTTCTATGAAAAGTCAACAAACATTTGAAAAAGTGCATTGAAATCGGCTGTTTAGTTTGGCCCCGGACGGCGACCTATTTAGTGTTCTCGATTTATTAAAAATGTGATGTTTCCTCCACGGATTTTCAACATACAGGCATTCAATACATTGTAATGCACTCATGAAACATTTATCTGAATAATTTTTCCGTAATCAATCAATAAACATCTTAGAAAACCGTGATACATTCGGCGGATTAATCCGCGCGGCGCTGGGGTCTCTAGCCGAACGCGCGGCGCTGGAGTGGGGGTGGGGGTAAATTTTACCCCCCTCGTATCTTCCGAACCAATAACAGCAGCGAGACGCGCAAGGCGGCGATCGGAAGCTATCAATGAGACGAATCTAACGCATACCCGAAATTCTTACAATAAGGTCACATGTCAGGTCACGGTAGGTCAAATGTCAAAATCGAGGTATTTGGGTTTTTGGGCCATACTTTCCATCCAAAGCCTTAGATTGCGACTATTATCACACATAGTGCTCTCAAATGTATAATGCATCTCCAGCATAAGCACAACATAAATTATAAGCAAAGGTAAGGTCAGGTCACCAAAGGTCACAGGTCTACGAAATCCATACGACACATGTTGTATGGGTTATTTTACACATTTAATTCGATAATAGCAGCCATTTTCACAATCTGACCCCTTATAATGTCCCTGAAGTCAGGGTCAGGTCACAATAAGGACACAATTTGAAATAAATTAATATAATTAAAAAAGGAATGTTTCTAGACCAACTTTGTCTCAGAAATACAGTGGTGTCATTTATTTGTCTGTATCTGGTCAATAAAACTCCAAAAACGTAACTGAAAAAATGACGTCATGAGTTACATATACTTAGGAAGCTATACGTCAGTCAAAATTAAAGATATAGCTTTGATATTTGGTTATGGTATCGTCCATACTTGGTTGTCTAAGATTTCTGCCGGATTTTTGAATATTTTAATAATAAAAATTGTGGAAATTTTTCCCAAACAAAATCAGTTTTTGAATTGTTTTGTGTCAAAAACCCAAAATTTCGAAATTCCGAGAAAACCAATTGAGAGAAAATGTTATTTCCATTCTTTTGAAGCTTTTTATTTGCAATTTGCATAAAAACTATATTGTCTACGATTTGTCAAACATTTATTGTTTTTCCACCAAAAATAGCATGACATGACGTCACTAAAACGTCATTATCTCCCAAACTGTGTCACCAATTTCAATGAAATGTTTACAAAAGACGTAGAGTTGATGCAGCATCAGGTACCGAAAGTTTCACTATGATATAAGTCACAGTTTTCAAGTTATTGAGAAAATCCAGCAGGGGGAGGGTACAATTTGCCCCCCAGCGCCGCGCGGGTTAACTTGGCCCCTATGACGACTTATTTAGTGTATGCGATGTGTGTCTGCCTGTGTCTGAGTGGGCGCGTCTCTGCTCACTTGGCGGCCCAGTCGGTGCGGCCGTGCAGTCCTCCAGTGCCGCCGCCGCCCGACATTGCGCCCCTGCTGGCGGCGCCCACGGCCGGCCGCACCGAAGTCGTACTGCTGCTGTGGTACGCAGCGCCGCCGGCCTGCGCCGCGCTCGACTCGTGCGCGACCCCATTTCCTGCCGGAGAAACGGACATGTGTCAACAGGAAGGCAAAGCGGCATGGATCCGTGGTAAGGCAGTGGAAGGGAAGGACAGGCCAAATGTGTTCCCATCAATATCTTCGGTGAATATAGGTGTCTACTGCCGTGTTTAGGAGGGAGGGGGGGGGGGGGGGGGCAAACATTTCCATCCATAAATGCAGTTGCATGTGTCTTAAATTCAGATACCTTCGGCTATGCTATTTTTCGGGTACTCCATTCTCACAGATCACGTCTACTTATCTCTGTGCTCATGTGTTTGACACTGATTGTGTGTGTTTTACAGATTGTACATTGTGTGTTTTACAGATGGACACATGCGTGTTTGTAACTTTGTACCGTCCAGACACGTCTGCAACTATGCAATGTGACCAAGGAAAAGGTAGGTAACTTCATGCAAAATGCAAATGTACTCTCACAGCCGAATGGAATGGAGGAAATGCCAAACCTTCAACACCTGGAGAATTGGGGATCTTTTGCGGTGTCTTGTATCACACAGCGACGCTTCTGCCATTTCGCACAAAATAGCATCAACAAATTTACAAAAGTTCATAACTTCGTGATCCGGTGCAACTTCGTGAAGCCCGATTTCAACTTCGTGATTCTTGTTTGTGCAAGAAATCTAACCACAAACTTGGAATATAGACAATAATTCCGCTACATTTGGCGAGTTGCGGGATGTTCGAGCGTGCGTCTGCATAAGTTTTGAGAGCCTGGCCCGTTTAGAAGAGGTAACTGCACCTGCACCATAAAAGCAGTTCACAAACCATAACATGACCTGTCGAATAAAGTGGCCTCAAACAAACGGAGGTTTCTCTTTTTCCT
>JAXIVJ010011805.1:17500-42351 GCA_036785665.1 Chirona hameri | reverse complement strand
CACAATATACACTACACAATATACACTACACAATATACACTACACAGCATAAACTACACACACTCCACAAATACACTACAAATGGTATCACGCCGGCGACGCTTCTTCACGCTAACAGTTATAAGATAAATACATATATACATACATACATACATACATACATACATACATACATACATACATACATACATACATACATACATACATACATACATACATACATACATACATACATACATACAAACATACATACATACATACATACATACATACATACATACATACATACATACATACATACATACATACATACATACATACATACATACATACATACATACATACATACATACATACATACATACATACATACATACATACATACATACATACATACATACATACATACATACATACATACATACATACATACATACATACATACATACATACATGCATGCATGCATGCATGCATGCATGCATGCATCCATGCATGCATGCATGCATCCATGCATACATACATACATACATACATACATACATACATACATACATACATACATACATACATACATACATACATACATACATACATACATACATACATACATACATACATACATACATACATACATACATACATACATACATACATACATACATACATACATACATACATACATACATACATACATACATACATACATACATACATACATACATACATACATACATACATACATACATACATACATACATACATACATACATACATACATACATACATACATACATACATACATACATGCATGCATACATGCATACATGCATACATACATACATACATACATACATACATACATACATACATACATACATACATACATACATACATACATACATACATACATACATACAAACATACAGGCAAACAGGCATACAGGCATTCAGGCATACAGGCATACAAGCACACAGGCACACAGGCATACAGGCATACAGGCATACAGGCATACAGGCATACAGGCATACAGGCATACAGGCATACAGGCATACAGGCACACAGGCACACAGGCACACAGGCACACAGGCACACAGGCACACAGGCGTACAGGCGTACAGGCGTACAGGCGTACAGGCGTACAGGCGTACAGGCGTACAGGCGTACAGGCGTACAGGCGTACAGGCGTACAGGCGTACAGGCATATAGGCATATAGGCATATAGGCATACAGGCATACAGGCATACAGGCATACAGGCATACAGGCATACAGGCATACCGTGGAGCCGGGGCAAATAGGATACAACGCACGAGGGAGGTATGACGATAACATCATGGTGTAAACTAACAGTGGGAAATAATAGACAAGATTGTGAGGAGGCCTAGACAATACGTAGCCGCGCCCCTGTGCGTAATATGCCTGCCGACACGGTCTGCTGCACAACGGGTGATGGGGGAAAGGGGGTGGAGTTGAATGGGAATTCAACTAAGAGGAGACCCTTTTAACAAAAGATGGCAAAGGTCTCAGATGTATAGACCGGTTTCGGTGGGAATATTTAGTTCGGAAGGAGAAAGTTGTGTTTCCAGGAGAATGGGAGTTAGATGATGATGAGATTGTTTTTGTTTTGGTCCATTCCGCGATGCCAAGAAGTGAGCTGGATCGCGCGCCATAAGTCGCGAAATACTGGCGGGCACTCGAAAGAGTCCGGTAACGCCAGGTTCTGGGAAACCAGGAGGGCCAGAATGGCCATCCGCCTCAGGTAAATGCCGTAGGAGTCAGGGTGCTGAGGTGGTGACGTGTGCGGGCCGGAATGGCCATCCGCCCCAGATAAATGCCGTAGGAGGAGTCAGGGTGCTGGGGTGGCGACGTATGAGGGCCAGAATGGCCATCCGCCTCAGGTAAATGCCGTAGGAGGAGTCAGGGTGCTGAGGTGGTGACGTGTGCGGGCCGGAATGGCCATCCGCCCCAGATAAATGCCGTAGGAGGAGTCAAGGTGCTGGGGTGGCGACGTGTGAGGGCCAGAATGGCCATCCGCCTCAGGTCAATGCCGTAGGAGGAGTCAGGGTGCTGAGGTGGTGACGTGTGCGGGCCGGAATGGCCATCCGCCCCAGATAAATGCCGTAGGAGGAGTCAGGGTGCTGGGGTGGCGACGTGTGCGGGCCAGAATGGCCATCCGCCCCAGATAAATGCCGTAGGAGGAGTCAGGGTGCTGGGGTGGCGACGTGTGAGGGCCAGAATGGCCATCCGCCTCAGGTAAATGCCGTAGGAGGAGTCAGGGTGCTGAGGTGGTGACGTGTGCGGGCCGGAATGGCCATCCGCCCCAGATAAATGCCGTAGGAGGAGTCAGGGTGCTGGGGTGGCGACGTGTGCGGGCCGGAATGGCCATCCGCCCCAGATAAATGCCGTAGGAGGAGTCAGGGTGCTGGGGTGGCGACGTGTGGGCCGGAATGGCCATCCACCTCAGATAAATGCCGTAGGAGGAGTCAGGGTGCTGAGGTGGCGTGGATTGGCGATTGGGGCACCACGGAAACCGCAGTAAGTCGTGGATCCCAGCAGCAGTGTGCGGCAGGAATGGACCCAGACAGAAAAGCATGTGTGAGGTTATTCATATTTTCATTTGGTGGATTTAATAGTTAGAGTGGAAAGTTATCCATAGTGAAGAGCTGAGTACATCGGAGACGAAATTCGCTCAGTGAACCAGCTGTTACCCTGGTGCGTTCCCTGTGTAACACTACGCACCACTGGTGGGGATAGGAAAAGAGGGAGGGGTCAGGAAGACGAACCTGACAGTTTACTGCAAAGTATGAAAGATATTGATGATTGAGTGAATGTCTGGGGAGAGTCTGAGTGAAAGGATGTATGAATGTGTTAGTTCCAGTGGGAGTTCGTCCTCAGCGTAGCGTTGCACTGGGTATGCAGAATATACATGGAACCGATCACAGAACTCACGGTGTGATAATCTGAGAGACAAGCCGTTGGTGAAATTATGTAAGGAGGAGCCAGAGGGCCATTGGTGCCGGCTCACGGACAAGGAAACCCGGACCTTATTCCACCGGACCAATTCCCGATTAACTCGCTAAATTTCACCACCCCCACCCTAACCGTGCAGCGACCTATGTGCTCGCCGATGATTGACCTGCCTCCAAAATGAAAATATATGTACAGGTTGAGCTCGATTCTGCATTTTAACCACAAAATTTAGTATTATCTCGAAAACACGGGGATATAACATTCTGAAAATGCCATATTTCGACTCCTGATCTCAAGAAAACCCCGTGAGCAAAATTTTAATAATGTTGCAAATTGTTGACAATTGTTGCAAGCAGTTCTAATTGTTGCAGATTAAGCCAGAGAGCCTCAAAATTTATGTAATTCCATTCAGCGGCCCAAAATGAACCAGAGAAAGAGTTTTCAAAAATTTCAAAAAATGTTGCAATGCTACACAAAATGGCAGAACCATGCAGAAGCGAAAACCCGTTACAGTTACGCCTATGCGTTGGTCCCGGATATGTATCGAACAAGGCGACATTCATTCAAATTTACCCAGCCAACAAAAGCCGGACATAAAGAAACAATATAATTGCAAAACAAATATTCGTTCTATTGATAGAGAATGCAGACCACACAGAGATAATCACCATGTTGCATGGTGCTACCTGTACGGAAGCGTTGCCCTGCACAGCCCTGGCCTGGTTGCGGCGGATGGTGCGCACCACTGCGCCACTGTCACAGATAACTGCTGGCGGTGTGACGTCACAGCGCTGCCGGCAGGTTGTCGTGTCATTCAACATCGTAGAAACAAGAGAAACATGTTTACATCTTTTTCTGAGTACGAAGATTTCCACTGGGCCGTCGCTCGGAAAGTGGGAGGAGCTTGTTTGTGTGTGTGTGTGTGTGTGTGTGTGTGTGTGTGTGTGTGTGTGTGTGCGTGTGCGTGTGCGTGTGCGTGTGCGTGTGCGTGTGCGTGTGCGTGTGCGTGTGCGTGTGCGTGTGCGTGCGCGTGCGCGTGCGCGTGCGCGTGCGTGTGCGTGTGCGTGTGCGTGTGCGTGTGCGTGTGTGTGTGTCTGTCCAACGGAGCATATTGGCACGTGGAGCCCAAACGGGTGGGCCGATTTCGACGCGGGTGGCACCGTTCGATGCGGGAAAACGGGGGACAGATGATGGTACCATTTTCGGGTCAATCGATGGCACTTGGCACGTGCCAAGTGCCAAAACGTGGGCGCCATCATTTTGTTATTTTGTCGCCTCCTCAGGTCACACGATTGGTGACACAGACTAGCTACTCGCAGGTCACGTGCGCGATACAGCGGCCCAAAATCCATTAATGGCCGCCGATCCTGAGGGGGCAAAATAAACCCCCAGGGGGTAAAACCAAATTACGATGTTGACCCCAAGGCAATGTCCCGATCGCATTGCCGGCCTCTAGTAGTAGGGTGCAGGTGACGGTGTGAACTCAGTGTGGCCGGGCCGTCCGCAAAGGTCGGAGCTGTTGGCCGGAGGTCAGCCGGGGGAGGGTGCACCTGCCGCGGGGCGGGGCTGGTCACCGCGGGAGGGTACACCTAGCGCGGGGCTGGTCACTACTCACTGGTCACCCGTGCCTCGTTATGGGGTCCGTCCGTCGCCGCGTGTTGCAGCACGCTGGCCGGGCCGCCGCCTGGTGTTGACGGAGCCGTGCAGGAGCACCGCGGACCGAGGCAGGGATGTGCCAACGGTCCCGCTCAGAGGCGCACGGAGTGTGAGGCGGGCGCGGTCGAATCAGGGTGGTCAGGTCATACCGTTATGGGCGTGCCGTGGCTCTAACGTTATTTGAATGTCGTGTGATAGCGTCAGATCAGAACAGTTGTGAAACTTGAAACAGTGCAGCGAAGTGCTACAACTAGGTAACTGTACGGTGGCTGTGGAAACCATAGATAAACTGCGGACCGCTGTGGACCGCTGCGGACCGCTGCGGACCGCTGTGGACCGCTGCGGACCGCTGCGGACCGCTGCGGACCGCTGCGGACCGCTGAGGACCGCTGCGGACCGGTACCGTGGTATGTGGGTATCACAGGTTACCCGACATGCGAGATGCGACTAACTGTGTGCTGGAAGCTAGTTCCAGCGGTATAATCTAGCCGTGACCCTGTCCGATCCAGGAGCGGCCGGACCGGGCCGCAGCCACCGGTACCGTTAGCTGCACGACACTAGGCTTTCAGGTAGGTTTTTGTACTCTCGGCAGGTGGCCTCTCCCGCCATCAAGATGGCAGAGATTGCCGGAGATGGCGGGATAGAGCGAACCGTGAACGCAAGAATGGCCTCTCCTCCCGCTGTGGTAAAATACTCTTTATGTCCCATGCTTAGTATCGTAACTGTCTTATGTCAGGCCAAGTTGACACACAGTTGGTCACCCGCACTGCAGTGCAGCATATATTTCTTGAAAGCGGCTACCTCGGAAAGTAAGAATGAGAGGCGTACTGCGAAAGCCGAGCTGTCAGTGGCATCAGATGCGCTGGAATTTCCTGCCGGCGTTCCGACTGTCTGCTCATGACGCGGCACGCTGCTCAGCTGTCTCGGTCAGTCAGGCCGCCCCTCTGATCAGCTGTCTCGGTCAGTCAGCCCGCCCCTCTGATCAGCTGTCTCGGTCAGTCAGCCCGCCCCTCTGATCAGCTGTCTCGGTCAGTCAGGCCGCCCCTCTGATCAGCTGTCTCGGTCAGTCAGGCCGCCCCTCTGATCAGCTGTCTCGGTCAGTCAGCCCGCCCCTCTGATCAGCTGTCTGCAGCCAGTCAGCCCGCCCCTCTGATCAGCTGTCTCGGTCAGTCAGGCCGCCCCTCTGATCAGCTGTCTCGGTCAGTCAGCCCGCCCCTCTGATCAGCTGTCTCGGTCAGTCAGCCCGCCCCTCTGATCAGCTGTCTCGGTCAGTCAGCCCGCCCCTCTGATCAGCTGTCTCGGTCAGTCAGCCCGCCCCTCTGATCAGCTGTCTCGGTCAGTCAGCCCGCCCTCGGATCAGCTGTCTCGGTCAGTCAGGCCGCCCCTCTGATCAGCTGTCTCGGTCAGTCAGGCCGCCCCTCTGATCAGCTGTCTCGGTCAGTCAGCCCGCCCCTCTGATCAGCTGCCTGCAGCCAGTCAGCCCGCCCCTCTGATAAGCTGTCTCGGTCAGTCAGGCCGCCCCTCTGATCAGCTGTCTCGGTCAGTCAGCCCGCCCCTCTGATCAGCTGTCTCGGTCAGTCAGGCCGCCCCTCTGATCAGCTGTCTCGGTCAGTCAGCCCGCCCCTCTGATCAGCTGTCTCGGTCAGTCAGGCCGCCCCTCTGATCAGCTGTCTCGGTCAGTCAGCCCGCCCCTCTGATCAGCTGTCTCGTTCAGTCAGGCCGCCCCTCTGATCAGCTGTCTCGGTCAGTCAGCCCGCCCCTCTGATCAGCTGTCTCGGTCAGTCAGGCCGCCCCTCTGATCAGCTGTCTCGGTCAGTCAGCCCGCCCCTCTGATCAGCTGTCTCGGTCAGTCAGCCCGCCCCTCTGATCAGCTGTCTCGGTCAGTCAGCCCGCCCCTCTGATCAGCTGTCTCGGTCAGTCAGGCCGCCCCTCTGATCAGCTGTCTGCAGCCAGTCAGCCCGCCCCTCTGATCAGCTGTCTCGGTCAGTCAGGCCGCCCCTCTGATCAGCTGTCTCAGTCAGTCAGCCCGCCCCTCTGATCAGCTGTCTGCAGCCAGTCAGCCCGCCCCTCTGATCAGCTGTCTCGGTCAGTCAGGCCGCCCCTCTGATCAGCTGTCTCGGTCAGTCAGCCCGCCCCTCTGATCAGCTGTCTCGGTCAGTCAGCCCGCCCCTCTGATCAGCTGTCTCGGTCAGTCAGGCCGCCCCTCTGATCAGCTGTCTCGGTCAGTCAGGCCGCCCCTCTGATCAGCTGTCTCGGTCAGTCAGCCCGCCCCTCTGATCAGCTGCCTGCAGCCAGTCAGCCCGCCCCTCTGATAAGCTGTCTCGGTCAGTCAGGCCGCCCCTCTGATCAGCTGTCTCGGTCAGTCAGCCCGCCCCTCTGATCAGCTGTCTCGGTCAGTCAGGCCGCCCCTCTGATCAGCTGTCTCGGTCAGTCAGCCCGCCCCTCTGATCAGCTGTCTCGGTCAGTCAGGCCGCCCCTCTGATCAGCTGTCTCGGTCAGTCAGCCCGCCCCTCTGATCAGCTGTCTCGGTCAGTCAGGCCGCCCCTCTGATCAGCTGTCTCGGTCAGTCAGCCCGCCCCTCTGATCAGCTGTCTCGGTCAGTCAGGCCGCCCCTCTGATCAGCTGTCTCGGTCAGTCAGCCCGCCCCTCTGATCAGCTGTCTCGGTCAGTCAGCCCGCCCCTCTGATCAGCTGTCTCGGTCAGTCAGCCCGCCCCTTTGATCAGCTGTCTCGGTCAGTCAGGCCGCCCCTCTGATCAGCTGTCTCGGTCAGTCAGGCCGCCCCTCTGATCAGCTGTCTCGGTCAGTCAGGCCGCCCCTCTGATCAGCTGTCTCAGTCAGTCAGCCCGCCCCTCTGATCAGCTGTCTGCAGCCAGTCAGCCCGCCCCTCTGATCAGCCGTCTCGGTCAGTCAGGCCGCCCCTCTGATCAGCTGTCTCGGTCAGTCAGCCCGCCCCTCTGATCAGCTGTCTCGGTCAGTCAGCCCGCCCCTCTGATCAGCTGTCTCGGTCAGTCAGGCCGCCCCTCTGATCAGCTGTCTCGGTCAGTCAGCCCGCCCCTCTGATCAGCTGTCTCGGTCAGTCAGGCCGCCCCTCTGATCAGCTGTCTCGGTCAGTCAGCCCGCCCCTCTGATCAGCTGTCTGCAGCCAGTCAGCCCGCCCCTCTGATCAGCTGTCTCGGTCAGTCAGGCCGCCCCTCTGTTCAGCTGTCTCGGTCAGTCAGCCCGCCCCTCTGATCAGCTGTCTCGGTCAGTCAGGCCGCCCCTCTGATCAGCTGTCTCGGTCAGTCAGCCCGCCCCTCTGATCAGCTGTCTCGGTCAGTCAGCCCGCCCCTCTGATCAGCTGTCTCGGTCAGTCAGGCCGCCCCTCTGATCAGCTGTCTCGGTCAGTCAGGCCGCCCCTCTGATCAGCTGTCTCGGTCAGTCAGGCCGCCCCTCTGATCAGCTGTCTCGGTCAGTCAGGCCGCCCCTCTGATCAGCTGTCTCGGTCAGTCAGGCCGCCCCTCTGATCAGCTGTCTCGGTCAGTCAGCCCGCCCCTCTGATTAGCTGTCTCGGTCAGTCAGGCCGCCCCTCTGATCAGCTGTCTCGGTCAGTCAGGCCGCCCCTCTGATCAGCTGTCTCGGTCAGTCAGGCCGCCCCTCTGATCAGCTGTCTCGGTCAGTCAGCCCGCCCCTCTGATCAGCTGTCTGCAGCCAGTCAGCCCGCCCCTCTGATCAGCTGTCTCGGTCAGTCAGGCCGCCCCTCTGATCAGCTGTCTCGGTCAGTCAGCCCGCCCCTCTGATCAGCTGTCTCGGTCAGTCAGGCCGCCCCCCTGATCAGCTGTCTCGGTCAGTCAGCCCGCCCCTCTGATCAGCTGTCTCGGTCAGTCAGCCCGCCCCTCTGATCAGCTGTCTCGGTCAGTCAGGCCGCCCCTCTGATCAGCTGTCTCGGTCAGTCAGGCCGCCCCTCTGATCAGCTGTCTCGGTCAGTCAGGCCGCCCCTCTGATCAGCTGTCTCGGTCAGTCAGGCCGCCCCTCTCATCAGCTGTCTCGGTCAGTCAGGCCGCCCCTCTGATCAGCTGTCTCGGTCAGTCAGCCCGCCCCTCTGATCAGCTGTCTCGGTCAGTCAGCCCGCCCCTCTGATCAGCTGTCTCGGTCAGTCAGGCCGCCCCTCTGATCAGCTGTCTCGGTCAGTCAGGCCGCCCCTCTGATCAGCTGTCTCGGTCAGTCAGGCCGCCCCTCTGATCAGCTGTCTCGGTCAGTCAGCCCGCCCCTCTGATCAGCTGTCTCGGTCAGTCAGTCAACCCCTCTGCTCAGCTGCCTGCAGCCAGTCAGCCCGCCCCTCTGATCAGCTGTCTCGGTCAGTCAGCCCGCCCCTCTGATTAGCTGTCTCGGTCAGTCAGGCCGCCCCTCTGATCAGCTGTCTCGGTCAGTCAGGCCGCCCCTCTGTTCAGCTGTCTCGGTCAGTCAGCCCGCCCCTCTGATCAGCTGTCTCGGTCAGTCAGGCCGCCCCTCTGATCAGCTGTCTCGGTCAGTCAGCCCGCCCCTCTGATCAGCTGCCTGCAGCCAGTCAGCCCGCCCCTCTGATCAGCTGTCTCGGTCAGCCCGCCCCTCTGATCAGCTGTCTCGGCCAGTCAGACCGCCCCTCTGATCAGCTGCCTGCAGCCAGTCAGGCCGCCCCTCTGATCAGCTGCCTGCAGCCAGTCAGCCCGCCCATCTGATCAGCTGCCTGCAGCCAGTCAGGCCGCCCCTCTGATCAGCTGTCTCGGTCAGCCCGCCCCTCTGATCAGCTGTCTCGGCCAGTCAGTCAGCCCCTATGATCAGCTGCCTGCAGCCAGTCAGCCCGCCCCTCTGATCAGCTGTCTCGGTCAATCAGCCCGCCCCTCTGATCAGCTGCCTGCAGCCAGTCAGGCCGCCCCTCTGATCAGCTGTCTCGGCCGGTCAGGCCGCCCCTCTGATCAGCTGTCTCGGTCAGTCAGCCCGCCCCTCTGATCAGCTGCCTGCAGCCAGTCAGCCCGCCCCTCTGATCAGCTGTCTCGGTCAGTCAGCCCACCCCTCTGATCAGCTGCCTGCAGCCAGTCAGCCCGCCCCTCTGATCAGCTGTCTCGGTCAGTCAGCCCGCCCCTCTGATCAGCTGCCTGCAGCCAGTCAGCCCGCCCCTCTGATCAGCTGTCTCGGTCAGTCAGCCCGCCCCTCTGATCAGCTGTCTCGGCCAGTCGGGCCGCCCCTCTGATCAGCTGTCTCGGCCAGTCAGCCCGCCCCTCTGATCAGCTGTCTCGGTCAGTCAGCCCGCCCCTCTGATCAGCCGCCTGCAGCCAGTCAGCCCGCCCCTCTGATCAGCTGTCTCGGTCAGTCAGCCCGCCCCTTGATCAGCTGTCTCGGTCAGTCAGCCCGCCCCTCTGATCAGCTGTCTCGGCCAGTCAGCCCGCCCCTCTGATCAGCTGTCTCGGTCAGTCAGGCCGCCCCTCTGATCAGCTGCCTGCAGCCAGTCAGCCCGCCCCTCTGATCAGCTGTCTCGGTCAGTCAGCCCGCCCCTCTGATCAGCTGTATCGGTCAGTCAGGCCGCCCCTCTGATCAGCTGTCTCGGCCAGTCAGGCCGCCCCTCTGATCAGCTGTCTCGGTCAGCCCGCCCCTCTGATCAGCTGTCTCGGTCAGCCCGCCCCTCTGATCAGCTGTCTCGGCCAGTCAGGCCGCCCCTCTGATCAGCTGTCTCGGCCAGTCAGGCCGCCCCTCTGACCAGCTGTCTCGGCCAGTCAGGCCGCCCCTCTGATCAGCTGTCTCGGCCAGTCAGGCCGCCCCTCTGATCAGCTGTCTCGGTCAGTCAGCCCACCCCTCTGATCAGCTGTCTCGATCAGTCAGCCCGCCCCTCTGATCAGCTGTCTCGGTCAGTCAGCCCCTCTGAAGTGAGTCTGATCAGCTGTCTCGGTCAGGCGGTAAGAGGTGGTAATAGCGGCGGCTTTGTAGTAATGTGCAGAGTCAGAGACTCCGTATGACTATTGGCTGCGACACTGGGTTCTGAGCGGAAGTCAGAGAGGCAGGCGAAGTGCGTCACAACGTCACCAAGTGATTGCGTAAGTGGTATTGTCATTGCTCAGATTGCGGCATTGACGCGGATACAATGGGGCTATCCTACAATCCAAGTCCGTTTCTGGTCCGTACAGCGGAGGTCGGCGGTGTATCAAATTGATGCAGAGTTTCCTGCTCCATCGCCCAACTGCACTCATTGCAGTCTCAAGGTCACACGGGTAGTCACTAGTCAGTCGACTGGAGTTCTTTCCTGGATCACTCCAGTCCAGATCGAACAAATCGGCCGGCTGCAGTGCAGTCTGCCAACCAGAGAGCTGCGGCTCGTGCCCGGAGCCGTCATGTCTGGTGTCAGCTGCCCAGACCCACGGCCTCGTCACGCGTGGCAGCCACCCACGGCCGACATTGACCAATGGGTTACATCAGCGAGCTAACCAGTGAGTCAGTGACCATCATCATCTGCCCCGGCCGCAGCCGCGAGTCAGCTCCGTGTCCGGGAAGGTCAGTCTCCGGGGCGGACCGCTCGGCGGTGGCGGCCACTACAGAGGGCTGCTCAGCTGACAGTCTGTCAGTCAGCTGACAGTGACAGCCAGCTGGCAGTGACAGCCAGTCGCCCTGCTGTATGTCCGCCGTACTCGCCACTGCTACATGGGAAGCCATGTGTACCTGTTACTTGGGAGGCGCCCCCATCCATTCCCGCCGTTAGTAGGTGCAGCAAGGGCGTAGCAAGGGGGGGGGGGGCATGGCTCCCCTGGAGGCCAGACGAGCCCCTCTGGCGACCGAGCGAGAGCCCCTTCGTCCCAGTGTTCTGGATGGTGTCGGGCGACTGCAAAACGCCGCACGTCGCATAAAAGAACGCCCACGAACCTAAACAAAATCGTAACACGAATAAATAACAGCACTTGCTTGTCTGTTAAATGCCTGTATATGTAAATACGTAGAAAGGGGCCCCAGCCAATGTGGAGAGGGCCCTCTAACAGCTCTTAAAGGGCCCTGCCGATCTGCAGAGGTCCCCCTGCCGGCCTTTAGAGGGCCCCTGCCGGTTGTAGAAGGCCCTCTACCGGCCTTAATCGGGCCCTGTCGATATGCAGAGTACCCCAGCCAATCTGTAGAGGGCCCTGTCGATCTGTAGATCGCTCTGTCAATCTGTAGAGTACCTCTGCTAGCATTTAGAGTGCCCTGCCGATCTGCAGAGGACCCTCTTCCAGCCGTTAGGGCCCTGTCGATCTGCAGTGTCCCAGCTAATCTGTAGAGGGCCCTCTGCTGACCTTTAGAGGGCCCTGCCGATCTGGAGGGCCTCTGCCGGCCTTTAGAGACCCCTGCCGATCTGGCCCTTTGCCGGCCTTTAGAGGGCCCTGTCGATATATAGAGGGCCTTCTGTCGGCCGTTAGAGGACCCCTGCCGATTGTATAGGGCCATCTGTCGTCGTTTAGAGGGCCCTGTTAATCTGTTGGTCTTTAAAGGGCCTTGCCGATATGTAGAGGGCCCTCTGCCGGTCTTTAAAGGGCCCTGCCGATCTGTAAAGGGCTCTCTGCCGGCGTTTAGAGGGCTCTGCAGATCTGTAGAGGACACTGCCAATCTGTAGAAGGCCCTCTGCCGACCATTACCTGCCGTAGAAGGCCCTCTGCCGAGGCCTTGCCTATCTGTAGAGGACTCTCTGTCGGCGTTTAGAGGGCCCTACTGATTTGTAGAGGGCCCTCTGCCGGCCTTTAACCCGGCATTGACTGGGGTTTCAGCCGAACACCATTGACGGGGGGGGGGGGCGTTAGACGCCCCCCTGGTTATCTTCCGAAACAATAATTCCAGCGATACGCGCAAGGCGGCATTCGAAAGCTCTCAATGAGACGAATCTAAAGTATACTCAAGAATGTCAAAGTGAGGTCAAATGTCAGGTCACGGGCAGGTCAAAGGTCAAAATCGACGTATTTACGTATATGGGCCATACTTTCCATCCAAAGCCTTGTCCCTGCCCCTGTCGATCTGTAGAAAACCCTCTGCCGGCCTTTAGAGGGCCCTGCCGATTGTAGAGGGCCCTGCCGATTGTAGAGGGCCCTCTGTCGGCGTTTAGAGGGCCCTGCTGATCTGTAGAGGCCCCTGCCGATTTCCAGAGAATCCTCTGCCAGCCTTTCTAAGCCCTGACGATCTGTAGAGGGCCCTACTAATCGGTAGAGGACCCCCTGCCGGTCTTTACAGGGCATCAATATACCGGTAGAAGCTCTCTTCAGACAGCTAGTGCAACTCCTGCAGGCCAGACCGCAGGTTAATATATTAAATCAAATAGGACAATTTATTTCTCCGTTGATACTTTTTAAATGCCATCATGCTTGGACTGACCATGTAAATTGTCTTGTATTATTCTGACCTGATCACTCAGACCTAAAAGTAGTCGTATACGTAGTGATAGAGGCTGAGCAAGTGTACGTCTCTCTAGGCGATGCGACGTTCGGGAGTATGACTATGGCCGGCGGAATACTACCATGGAGGCCGGGAGTCTTCCCTACTCAACGTTCTGTCCGCTCCGCTCAAATCCTGCAAGTCCTTGATCTTTCCAATATGCACGGTCACTAGACAATGACGATCCTTGCCGCTATCCAGGTTAGTTCATTAGATGACGTGATGGGCTCTACGTTCGTGGGGCTTTAGGAACTGCGATACTTCACTACATAACATGTGGGATATGACCCACATTACCATTTGTCGTTATTTTACAACATACTGCACTGTTTGAATTATGTGGGCCCACAGGCGGATCCAGGGGGGAGGGCATTAGTGGCAAATCTCCCCACAGGAACATGGGGGGGGGGGGGGGCATTCAATACAAGTATGCCTCCCTCGCGCGTTCTTGCATTGGCTGTAAGAAGTGATAATAAGGAAACAACCCCCCCCCCCCCGGTCAACGACCCTTTCGCGCTGAGGACCCGACGCCACCCCGCCCCCGGTCAGCAACTTTTCACTGATGAAACGGAGCGAAATTTTTGCCCCCGAACTCGAACCCTAGATCCGCCAGTATGTGTGCCCCCATTGGCTACGAGGGCCCCTCTGATCCCATTCTCCCCCCCCCCCCTGGGCGAAATCCTGGCTACGCCCCTGGGGCCCAGTAATGGTGATCGTGACCCAGATTCAGAGGCTTACTGCTGAGTCATGGCTTCTGGGGAGACTTATGATACCTACCGAAAAAGTCGCACACGAATGAGATATGGGGCGAAAGTGGCGCAGAACAACATCTGATAGTGTAAATGAACGTACTTAACGTTGTGCTTTTATGACAACACGATGACCCGTTTCCTGCGAGTAGAGTGCAGCACCAAAGCTGTCCCACCGCCCACTGAGCCCGTCTGCCTCGTTTGGCGGCCATCTGAGCCCGTCTGCCTCGTTTGGCGGCCATCTGAGCCCGTCCGCCTCGTTTGGCGGCCATCTGAGCCCGTCCGCCTCGTTTGGCGGCCCTCTGAGCCCGTCTGCCTCGTTTGGCGGCCCTCTGAGCCCGTCTGCCTCGTTTGGCGGCCCTCTGAGCCCGTCTGCCTCGTTTGGCGGCCCTCTGGGCCCGTCTGCCTCGTTTGGCGGCCCTCTGAGCCCGTCTGCCTCGTTTGGCGGCCCTCTGGGCCCGTCTGCCTCGTTTGGCGGCCCTCTGGGCCCGTCTGCCTCGTTTGGCGACCCTCTGAGCCTGTTTACCCAGCGGTTGGCGGCCCTCTGAGCCCGTCTGTCTCGTGGTTGGCGGCCCTCTGAGCCTGTCTGTCTCGCGGTTGGCGGGCGCCGCCGTCCGGTACACGGCACCTGTTCCGGCGGTGCCATCCCGCTGCTCCGCCGGACCGCCGCCGTCCGGTACACGGCACCTGTTCCGGCGGTGCCATCCCGCTGCTCCGCCGGACCGGCCCGGACCGCCGCCGGGCAGATGACTCAGAGCGGCGGCGACCCTACCGCGGCGGCCGAGCGGCCGAGCCGGGTCCGCCGCGTCGCTGTCAGACGGTGCAGCCCGCGCTGCGCTCACCGGCCACAGACACACTGCCGCTCACACGGCACTGCCATCTGGCACACGGCACCGCGTGGGACTGCGGTCTGGCACACGACACCGCGTGGGAATGCATTCGCGATAACCAGGCTGGCTCACCTGGCCGAAAAATGGAGCAGCTTCGTAGTCCGTGGCCGTACAGTGGCCAGTGGGTGGGGAATTACGCCGTAGAAGGCAGGCGGTGACCGTTTCACGTACCTTGCAATGGCTGTCGAATCAGAAGCTGGCGGCTCTGTTTGTTTTATTAGCTGGCAAATGCACATTGCACATGCACACTGCACAGTGCACAGTGCATGTTTATGCAGGTGCATGACTCGGTGTGACTCATAGCCGCAGCCCCGTAACAAACGACAGCGGGGAGTGGGGAGTGGCACACCGCTGTGACAGGTGCAGCTGAGAGATCCATGGTCAGTCGGGCAATGCGGCACCGTGTAGTAGGATGTATCACATCATCGCCGATCGCCGCTGATGGTTAGTTCGCTCAGCTGGTGACGTGTTCAATGGAGGTTACTTAAAGGAAATAGTTCACCTTCAACATGGGGTTTGAGCTGAAATAGCAGTTTTGTAGCCCGTGTTGAGAAATCCTTTTCTGGAACTTTTATTGGCTGAAAAGACTCTCCAGCCGAAGATATTTGACTTTTTGGCGAAGGAATACGGCGCATATATGATGTACCGTACCGTCTGAAAGTGCCAGCACTGCCATGGAGCATGCGCAGACCAATAATGCACACCATAACATTAATAATTGACGACCTTCTGTCCTGAATTGGCGCGATGTAGGACCATTTTTGAAAATAAAAAAAGAAACTGTATTAAAAATATAATAAAATCGTGTTCTGAAAAATTTCCCGAAGGTGAACTATTTCCTTTAACCCTATTCCCTGCGGGCGGCCAGTATTACGTTAACCTGCGGGGGGGAGATTCTGCCCCCCCCCCCCCCAGATATCTCGAGAATCGCTCGGTCGATTGCGATGGGGAAAACGCCATTCGATGCGTCATGACAAGATCTCTCTTTTTGGACCCCGAAATTTTTGTTTTGTTCAAAAATGGGGGGCCAGAGGGCAAAAAATCTGAGAATTTTGGGTGTTTTTTGAAAGGTCATTGCGGCCATGTGCCTCGACCGATTTTCATTCCACAAACGTTTTTGAGCTTCAAATGTACTGGTCTTTAATATATCGAAAGACAACAAAATAAAATAATAATAGGCGTATTCAGGGAATGTAAAATGGAGGGATTTTCTGAGAACAAAATATGTGCTGTGCGTGATTGTTTGGGACGACATGAACGTCACATGTGCGCATTATATGCTGTAATTTGTTAAATTTGATATATTGCGCATAGGCGGATCCAGTAAAAAAAAACATGGGGCACCATGCGCGTAACGCTTTTATCATCTTACTAATTTGAAGTTGGACCTAATTTGAGGGTGTTTATTGCCTCCCATTTTTTATCCTGAGTGCGCCTCTGGCCCCAAAATATGTACAATCCCAGTATCTATGATGCATATTGCATTGAAATTGTTTCTGACGCATTTATTGCACTGCAACCACGAATGACGTATGCGCCGCAAAACCGCATTCGTAACACCCTCCCAAAAACAGGAGCCTGGAACCGCCTCTGCTTGGCCCATTTTTCAAAATTTTAACACAACACGCGCCATTCAATTTTGGGGAAAGTCACAAAGTTTCAGGACGCTAGCCTTAACGGTTTAGAAGCGGCAAGTGAAAAACCACCGGGAGGGGCAGAATCTGCCCCCGCAGGGAATAGGGCTCTCCAGAATGACCGAGAGCTTTCTCAGACTTGTACAGTGTACAGGGCCCTCTTATGTCTGACAATTGGCCCTCTTAGACAAACGTAAGGCCCTCTCAGATTAGACGGTCTCTCTGATCGACCGATGATCCTTTCAAAGAAGCGGAGGGTACTCTCTTAGGGACTTAGGCTCTCTTAGGCCCGAAAAGCGCCCCCCCCGCCTTGGACGATTAAGGGTCCTCTCAAACTGGTAAACAGACCTCTCAGACAGGCATAGGGCCCTCTCAGGCATGACAAAGGTCATTTCAGAACGACAAGGAGCTTAAGGCTCTAAGGCCTGGCAAATACTTGGGCCCTCCCAAAGAGATATAAAGTTCCGCCCCTGTATATGTACTTGTTTGTTAAATTTTATAAAAAAATCCAAAAGTAAAAAGTTGTGATTTCATTTTTTAACCCTCGGCTGACAGCGCCGAGGTGTTTTTTTAAAATAACTTTGTACACATGCGGCGCATTTTGCTGAAATTTTCGGTAGCTGAGGTTACAACAATTATACGTATGCTGTACAAATTTAATTGAAATTGGTTATGTAGTTTGGGAGAGAATCATGTTTTGATGACGTCATGTTGGTGGAAAAACGATAAATATTTGAAAAATGGTAGAAAACAGTTTTAAAGGAAATTGGAAACGCAATTCACCAAAGATATAAAATGGCATTCTCTTTAAAATGGAAATCTCGGATTTTCCAAATTTGGGGTTTTTGACCACTAATTTGTTTTTTTAATCCGCACAAAATAATTTGTTTACAGATGTTAGAAGAACCGGAATATATGTGAGAGAACTGAGTATGGACAATA
Source organism: Chirona hameri (assembly GCA_036785665.1). NCBI lineage: Eukaryota > Metazoa > Arthropoda > Thecostraca > Balanomorpha > Balanidae > Chirona > Chirona hameri. The sequence continues at coordinate 25,119 of JAXIVJ010011805.1, read as the reverse complement.
CCCATACCAAATTTCAAAGCAATATCTTCATTTTTGACTGAGTGATGGCTCCCTAAGTGTAATAAACTGATGACGTCATTTTGTTAATAACTTTCTGACTTTTTTGACAAGATACGAACAAATAATTACCTTTTCTGTATTTCTGAGCCAAAACTGGTCTAGGAATATGCCTTTTTATTTAAATTGATCAATTTCTAATTCTTTGGTTTCTGAAGAGCAAAATCGCTGTTCTGGACGTGGTAAATCCGAGGTCATTCACTTGACCTGGAAGGTCACCCGTTGACCTGAAACCTAAAAATCGCAAACTGTTAGATTCTTCTCATGACAGGCAACATGCTGGTTCTTACCGCATTGCTCTAAGTTGCTTGGTTTGAAAGTTAACAGGGGGGCCTGTCAGGCCCCCCCCCCGTAGGGCGAAGGTGAAAAAAGCTCCCATAGGGCGAGGGTTAAATTGAGACTCGATCAATTTGATACCATACACGATGCATAACATGATGCAGAAAAGTAGATCAAAAGGTGAATATTTCCCTTCAATTGCAGGTTGTGGTGTTGATTCACTTAGTGTTCGTCAGAGTGGAGTAAGCTTTAGTTTTGGCTTTCTTTTTCGCCATATAGTTGATTTCTCCATCTGCAGAATGTAGACAATTTAGCCGACTGAATCTATTCTACCGGCTACCGCAATGTCCATCTGCCGTCTAAATTATCAGACGGTTATTGCGATCGCCATTGTGACCGATGAGAGATAAATATGTCTGCAGTGGGAACATACGCCAGACTGCCCAAAACACAGCTGTTCGTGTATTGACATGGCTGTCCGTTCTGTTTCAGATTACCTGCACGATATGCTGTACCAGACGAAACATGATGACGTCAATGTGGCCGCCGGTACGTATATAACCTGTATGACTTCGGTGCCCGATCACGCGGAGTTAGACGCATGATAGGTACTACAATCTGAAATGAAAAGCCGGCGTCTTGATGTCGGAACTACCTTTCTGTTCTTTTCACTATGTCAATGAGGGGCAGATATAGACGTTTGTGTGTGTGTGTGTGTGTGTGGGGGGGGGGGGATCCAGTGGCGTATTTCCAAGAAGTTGTTGAGTGAGGGGTGGGGTAGCTGGCCGTCAGCCGTCAGCGAGAAATTGTTGACCCGGGCGGGGGGGGGGGGGGGGGTGGGCTAGCAGACCGTCAGCCGTCAGCGAGAAGTTGTTGACCGGGGGCGGGGGGTTGAGCGCGTCGTTAAAGGGAAATAATGACCTTTTTCCACAAAAATGGAGTTAGCACTTGAAATCGCCAGACGAGACCAAAATATATTGTAAATTCATCACATTTTGCATGAAAACTTTCCTACCGAAAGATATTTCAAGTTAAAGTTGATAAGCGTTCCACACTTTTAACGACCGGTACTTGCAAGTACTTTTGGTCCTCATCAAACTGCGGGCTTTTCCCGTATTGTTTTTTTACGCAATGGAGTGGAAAATATATTGTGCGTTCTGCTTGTTGTGATTCTATGCCCGGCAATCTTCTAAAACTAACAGCGATTGGAAAAAGTGGCAATAAAATCGGAAGCTCATCGATGCACATCAACGGCGGCATAGTTAGTGGTTGCGACCCTCAATTTTTTAAAATCAATTCATTTGTTTTCAACATTAGGAGATTTGTATAATTTGTCTGTGGCTGTATATAACACTATGCTTTATATTATCATGAAAAATAATAATTTTTCCCCAAAAAACTAACAAACAATAACACAAAACTGGCAATTCAATCGGAAGCTCATCGATGCACATCGACGGCGACCTATTTAGCGTCGGCGATTTGTTTACAAAGTCATTGTCATGCTTCTCGGCGCACTGAACCATTGTGGCGAGTTGTTCCTGATTAGTATACCCAAGTCCCGTAGCAGGCTTTGTTAATGACGTCACTGGTGCCATTCTTGTGTAGCATTGCAAAATATATCTGATTTTGAGTTGAAAGCTAATTAAAGACTTATTCAAATTATTGTTTTTAAGTTTGAATTTTCTTGTCAATCATTATTAAAGGTATTTTATCACTGTATTTCATAGTAGTTGACACTTCAGAAACTTGTGACGTAATAATATTGTATCCAATATGCATTTCCCTCACCTTTTGCTATTGTGGCGCAGTGCCGAGTGCTTTGCGAATACTAGCTTGCCTGGGGTTCAATTCATTCCGCCCTTATTTTATTCGATTTGGTATAGTTTGCATGTTGTTGTTATTCATGACATACTGATAGTCGGTCATGCATCACGGATGCTTCACGGATTGTTTCACGGATCAGAGCGCTGCCCGAACGCACGCTAGTAGCGCTAGTAGCGCTTTCGTTCTCCATGGCAACCAGGCGTGAGCCAATGAAAAGCCAGAACGTATTCTCTTTCTGGCTTTTGATTGGCTGACGCCTGGTTGCCATGGAGAACGAAAGCGCTACTAGCGCTACTAGCGTGTGTCCGAGCAGCGCTCAGTTTGATCGGAAACGTCACAGAGCCTCTAAAAATGCCGCACTCGATGTAAACAATGGTAGGGAAGGACGAATTTGTCAATGACCTTCATGAAGTACACAAGGTACTTGTTTTGTATTTTTTCCAAACTTACAACTTTGAATTTGGGAATAATTTTATTTAATTCTTAAATTTAAATTAAATAATTTTAAAACCATAACGGTAGCCTAAGAAATTGTTGCTAACAAAATCAAAAGGTCATTATTTCCCTTTAAAGGGAAATAATGACCTTTTGATTTTGTTAGCAACAATTTATTAGGCTACCGCTATGATTTTACAAAAAAAATAAATTTAAGAATTAAATAAAATTATTCACATATTGAAAGTTGTAAGTTTGGAAAAAATACAAAACAAGTACCTTGTGTACTTTATGAAGGTCATTGACAAATTCGACCTTCCCTACCATTGTTTACATCGAGTGCGCGGCATTTTTGGAGGCTCTGTGACGTTTCCGATCAAACTGAGCGCTGCTCGGACACACGCTAGTAGCGCTTTCGTTCTCCATGGCAACCAGGCGTTAGCCAATCAAAAGCCAGAAAGGGAATACGTTCTGGCTTTGCATTGGCTCACGCCTGGTTGCCATGGAGAACGAAAGCGCTACTCGCTACAACTCGCCACAATGGTTAAGTGCGCCGAGAAGCATGACAATGACTTTGTAAACAAATCGCCGACGCTAAATAGGTCGCCGTCGATGTGCATCGATGAGCTTCCGATTTAATTGCCAGTTTTGCGTTATTGTTTGTTAGTTTTTTTGGATTTTTATTTTTATTTTTCATGATAATATAAAGCATAGTGTTATATACAGCCACATACAAATTATACAATACTCCTAATGTTGAAAACAAATGAATCGATTTTCAAAAATTGAGGGTCGCAACCACTAACTATGCCGCCGTTGATGTGCATCGATGAGCTTCCGATTTCATTGCCACTTTTTCCAATCGCTGTTAGTTTTAGAAGATCGCCGGGCATATAATCACAACGAGTAGAACGCACAATATATTTTCCACTCCATTGCGTTAAAAAAAAACAATACGGGAAAAGCCCGCAGTTTGATGAGGACCAAAAGTACCTGCAAGTACCGGTCGTTAAAAATGTGGAACGCTTATCAACTTTAACTTGAAATATCTTTCGGTAGGAAAGTTTTCATGCAAAATGTGATGAATTTACAATATATTTTGGTCTCGTCTGGCGATTTCAAGTGCTAACTCCATTTTTGTGGAAAAGGGTCATTATTTCCCTTTAAGCGCGTCGCGTCGTCGCAGTGAGATGAGCAAGGCGGAAGTCGAAATCTATCAATGAGACGCATCTATAGTATCTGATAAATTTTCAAAATAAGGTCACATGTCAGGTCACAGTCAGGTGATAGGTCAAAATCAAGGTATTTGGGTTGATGGGCCATACTTTCCATTTAAAGCCTTATATTGCGACATTATGGCACAAAGTGCTCTTAGAGGTATAATACATCTCCCGCATAACCGAAATTGAGCCTGTAATCAAAGGTCAAGGTCAGGTCACAGAAGGTCACTATTGGTAAGATGTTTACGAAAGTTATGCGACACATGTTTTATAAGTTATTTTACACGTATAATTCGATAGCCATTGTCACACCCTGACCCCATATAATGGCCCTGCGGTGAAATTCACGTCAAGGTCAGGTCACATAAGTTCAAAATTTGAAATTGATTAATCTAAATACAAAAAGGCATATCTTTCTAGACCAGTTTTGTCTCAGAAATATCTGATATGGAAATCATGCGTAAAATGGTAGTCAGAACATGCAGTTTCCAAATATGCGTTATTGAACCTTAAAGATAAATAAAAACAGATTGTCTTCATTCCATCAGCCACATCAGACAACAGTCTGTCGCCTGTCCGCCCTGTGTCTCCCCGCCCTGACACCGCCCTGTGCCTGTCTGCCCATGACCCCGCCCTGTGCCTGTCCGCCATGACACCGCCCTGTCTCCCCGTCCTGACACCGCCCTGTGCCTGTCCTCCCATGACCCCGCCCTGTGCCTGTCCGCCCTGACACCGCTCTGTGTCTCCCCGCTCTGACACCGCCCTGTGCCTGTCCGCCCTTACACCGCCCTGTGTCTGTTCGCCCTGACCCCGCCCTGTGTCTCCCCGCCCTTACCCCGCCCTGTGTCTGTCCGCCCTTACCCCGCCCTGTGCCTGTCCGCCCATGACCCCGCCCTGTGCCTGTCCGCCCATGACCCCGCCCTGTGCCTGTCCGCCCATGACCCCGCCCTGTGCCTGTCCGCCCTGACAACGCCATGTGCCTGTCCGCCCTGACACTGCCCTGCGCCTGTCCGCCCTTACACCGCCCTGTGCCTGTTCGCCCTGACACCGCCCTGTGCCTGTCCGCCCTGACACCGCCCTGTGTCTCCCCACTCTGACACCGCCCTGTGCCTGTCCGCCCTGACCCCGCCCTGTGCCTGTCCGCCCTGACACCGCCCTGTGCCTGTCCGTTCTGACACCGCCCTGTGCCTGTCCGCCCTGACACCGCCCTGTGCCTGTCCGCCCTGACACCGCCCTGTGTCTCCCCGCTCTGACACCGCCCTGTGCCTGTCCGCCCTGACACCGCCCTGTGCCTGTCCGTTCTGACACCGCCCTGTGCCTGTCCGCTCTGACACCGCCCTGTGCCTGTCCGCCCATGACCCCGCCCTGTGCCTGTCCGCCCTGACACCGCCTTGTGTCTCCCCGCTCTGACACCGCCCTGTGCCTGTCCGCCCTGACCCCGCCCTGTGTCTGTCCGCCCATGACCCCGCCCTGTGCCTGTCCGCCCATGACCCCACCCTGTGCCTGTCCGCTCTGACACCGCCCTGTGCCTGTCCGCCCTGACACCGCCCTGTGTCTCCCCACTCTGACACCGCCCTGTGCCTGTCCGCCCTGACACCGCCCTGTGCCTGTCCGCCCTGACACCGCCCTGTGTCTCCCCACTCTGACACCGCCCTGTGCCTGTCCGCCCTGACCCCGCCCTGTGCCTGTCCGCCCATGACCCCGTCCTGACACCGCCCTGTCTCCCCGCTCTGACACCGCCCTGTGCCTGTCCGCCCTGACACCGCCCTGTGTCTCCCCGCTCTGACACCGCCCTGTGCCTGTCCGCCCTGACACCGCCCTGTGCCTGTCCGTTCTGACACCGCCCTGTGCCTGTCCGCTCTGACACCGCCCTGTGCCTGTCCGCTCTGACACCGCCCTGTGCCTGTCCGCCCTTGCCCCGCCCTGTGCCTGTCCGCCCTGACGCCGCCCTGTGTCTCCCCGCTCTGACACCGCCCTGTGCCTGTCCGGCCTGACACCGCCCTGTGCCTGTCCGCCCTTACCCCGCCCTGTGCCTGTCCGCCCTGACACCGCCCTGTGTCTCCCCGCTCTGACACCGCCCTGTGCCTGTCCGCCCTGACACCGCCCTGTGCCTGTCCGCCCTGACACCGCCCTGTGTCTCCCCGCTCTGACACCGCCCTGTGCCTGTCCGCCCTGACACCGCCCTGTGCCTGTCCGTTCTGACACCGCCCTGTGCCTGTCCGCTCTGACACCGCCCTGTGCCTGTCCGCCCATGACCCCGCCCTGTGCCTGTCCGCCCTGCCACCGCCTTGTGTCTCCCCGCTCTGACACCGCCCTGTGCCTGTCCACCCTGACCCCGCCCTGTGCCTGTGTAGCGAGATACATTTTAAATTGTCCAAAAGAAACAGAGGGAAAAAGAAGAAAGTATAGAGATAAGCAGAAGAATAGAAACATTCTAAAAGCAAAAGCTATGTGTAATTTTAAAATTGAACATGGAAGGAACGGTGGCCGTGTGCACACCAAACACTTCAACAGTGGAGACGCCGGCTGAAGCCCCCCACGCAGGCAACAAATACCCTCGTTCCGACCTGTGTACCGCCAGGGTGTCGCTATTAAGGCACCAGGCCCATTAAAGGACACCATAACAGCAGCTGCGCGGCGCCATTAAGCGTGAGCGCCGGCCAGCGGCCCGGGTCACGTACGGCGCTCGGCAGAAGCCTCTGCGCAGGATCCTGACCCAGATCACGGCAGCAAGCTCCGCCTCTGGGCCGCTGTAGACAGCAGTTCCAGCCGCCGCAGGCATCCACAGGCCGTTGCAGCCGGGTGAGAAGGACCAATGACAGGACAGCAAAAGGGAATCGAAAATTAAAACCGAGTGGAGAAAAAATCACGGCAGCAAGGCGCCAATCTGGCAACTGACCTGATTTTTCAAGCAAAAAGTTGATAAAAGGGCCTGCAAGAGGGGTGAAGGGTGGGCAGATCGAACAGCAGAGCAGCAAGGACGGGACCGATCTTCAAATTGCCGATAGTGCGCCCAGGCCTCCAAACAGTCCAAGTAAGTTTCAGAGGAACAGAGTTCGGCAGTGAGCAGGGACGGAAGCAGGCTGGGGCCGCGGCTCCTCGCCGCGAGCCTCAGTCTCAGAGGAGACAAGATGGGGCAGTGAGTAGGGACGGAAGCAGGCTGGGGCCGCGGCTCCTCGCCGCGAGCCTTAGTCTCAGAGAAGCCGCGTCAAGGACCATCACAAGTCAGCCTTCAAGATTTGCTGTTGTTTAGTTCTATAAATTTCATACTGGAGAAAGTAGCCGCATTTCACATCAAGTAAGGTCGGAAAGTCTGTACAATCCTTATACCCTCCTTATAATCCATGGTCAGTTAATTTGTTGTGCATCTGAACACCATACAAATTTAATTTGCACAGTGTTTCGGCCGTTTTTTTTCTTCTTCGTCGTTTTGTTCTTCTCTCATTGAACTCCCCTGCTATTTGGGCATTTGTTTGGTCATGTAGTCACGATATTCTTAATTATGCCTACGCGAGTATGTGTATGGTTGAAAAATTATCATATATTGATTGCCTGACTAGTTATAACTTCTAACGTAAATCAAAACTCTGATATGGTTTGGACGTTTATGTTTGCGTCTTTTATAACTCTCGTGCTTTAAATGCAACCGATTATGGAGCTTGTGCCAATGCTGGTGGTGGTCGCCGATGGGATTTATTTGACTGGTTGACTGTTCTAACTGATGTGACTGATGTGACTGGCTGAATTTTGTTGACTCTATTCGAACTGCTGCCTATAAGACGAATGATATTGTATTCACGA
>JAXIVJ010011805.1:0-12500 GCA_036785665.1 Chirona hameri | reverse complement strand
GACACAGACACAGACACAGACACAGACACAGACACAGACACAGACACAGACACAGACACAGACACAGACACAGACACAGACACAGACACAGACACAGACACAGACACAGACACAGACACAGACACAGACACAGACACAGACACAGACACAGACACAGACACAGACACAGACACAGACACAGACACAGACACAGACACAGACACAGACACAGACACAGACACAGACACAGACACAGACACAGACACAGACACAGACACAGACACAGACACAGACACAGACACAGACACAGACACAGACACAGACACAGACACAGACACAGACACAGACACAGACACAGACACAGACACAGACACAGACACAGACACAGACACAGACACAGACACAGACACAGACACAGACACAGACACAGACACAGACACAGACACAGACACAGACACAGACACAGACACAGACACAGACACAGACACAGACACAGACACAGACACAGACACAGACACAGACACAGACACAGACACAGACACAGACACAGACACAGACACAGACACAGACACAGACACAGACACAGACACAGACACAGACACAGACACAGACACAGACACAGACACAGACACAGACACAGACACAGACACAGACACAGACACAGACACAGACACAGACACAGACACAGACACAGACACAGACACAGACACAGACACAGACACAGACACAGACACAGACACAGACACAGACACAGACACAGACACAGACACAGACACAGACACAGACACAGACACAGACACAGACACAGACACAGACACAGACACAGACACAGACACAGACACAGACACAGACACAGACACAGACACAGACACAGACACAGACACAGACACAGACACAGACACAGACACAGACACAGACACAGACACAGACACAGACACAGACACAGACACAGACACAGACACAGACACAGACACAGACACAGACACAGACACAGACACAGACACAGACACAGACACAGACACAGACACAGACACAGACACAGACACAGACACAGACACAGACACAGACACAGACACAGACACAGACACAGACACAGACACAGACACAGACACAGACACAGACACAGACACAGACACAGACACAGACACAGACACAGACACAGACACAGACACAGACACAGACACAGACACAGACACAGACACAGACACAGACACAGACACAGACACAGACACAGACACAGACACAGACACAGACACAGACACAGACACAGACACAGACACAGACACAGACACAGACACAGACACAGACACAGACACAGACACAGACACAGACACAGACACAGACACAGACACAGACACAGACACAGACACAGACACAGACACAGACACAGACACAGACACAGACACAGACACAGACACAGACACAGACACAGACACAGACACAGACACAGACACAGACACAGACACAGACACAGACACAGACACAGACACAGACACAGACACAGACACAGACACAGACACAGACACAGACACAGACACAGACACAGACACAGACACAGACACAGACACAGACACAGACACAGACACAGACACAGACACAGACACAGACACAGACACAGACACAGACACAGACACAGACACAGACACAGACACAGACACAGACACAGACACAGACACAGACACAGACACAGACACAGACACAGACACAGACACAGACACAGACACAGACACAGACACAGACACAGACACAGACACAGACACAGACACAGACACAGACACAGACACAGACACAGACACAGACACAGACACAGACACAGACACAGACACAGACACAGACACAGACACAGACACAGACACAGACACAGACACAGACACAGACACAGACACAGACACAGACACAGACACAGACACAGACACAGACACAGACACAGACACAGACACAGACACAGACACAGACACAGACACAGACACAGACACAGACACAGACACAGACACAGACACAGACACAGACACAGACACAGACACAGACACAGACACAGACACAGACACAGACACAGACACAGACACAGACACAGACACAGACACAGACACAGACACAGACACAGACACAGACACAGACACAGACACAGACACAGACACAGACACAGACACAGACACAGACACAGACACAGACACAGACACAGACACAGACACAGACACAGACACAGACACAGACACAGACACAGACACAGACACAGACACAGACACAGACACAGACACAGACACAGACACAGACACAGACACAGACACAGACACAGACACAGACACAGACACAGACACAGACACAGACACAGACACAGACACAGACACAGACACAGACACAGACACAGACACAGACACAGACACAGACACAGACACAGACACAGACACAGACACAGACACAGACACAGACACAGACACAGACACAGACACAGACACAGACACAGACACAGACACAGACACAGACACAGACACAGACACAGACACAGACACAGACACAGACACAGACACAGACACAGACACAGACACAGACACAGACACAGACACAGACACAGACACAGACACAGACACAGACACAGACACAGACACAGACACAGACACAGACACAGACACAGACACAGACACAGACACAGACACAGACACAGACACAGACACAGACACAGACACAGACACAGACACAGACACAGACACAGACACAGACACAGACACAGACACAGACACAGACACAGACACAGACACAGACACAGACACAGACACAGACACAGACACAGACACAGACACAGACACAGACACAGACACAGACACAGACACAGACACAGACACAGACACAGACACAGACACAGACACAGACACAGACACAGACACAGACACAGACACAGACACAGACACAGACACAGACACAGACACAGACACAGACACAGACACAGACACAGACACAGACACAGACACAGACACAGACACAGACACAGACACAGACACAGACACAGACACAGACACAGACACAGACACAGACACAGACACAGACACAGACACAGACACAGACACAGACACAGACACAGACACAGACACAGACACAGACACAGACACAGACACAGACACAGACACAGACACAGACACAGACACAGACACAGACACAGACACAGACACAGACACAGACACAGACACAGACACAGACACAGACACAGACACAGACACAGACACAGACACAGACACAGACACAGACACAGACACAGACACAGACACAGACACAGACACAGACACAGACACAGACACAGACACAGACACAGACACAGACACAGACACAGACACAGACACAGACACAGACACAGACACAGACACAGACACAGACACAGACACAGACACAGACACAGACACAGACACAGACACAGACACAGACACAGACACAGACACAGACACAGACACAGACACAGACACAGACACAGACACAGACACAGACACAGACACAGACACAGACACAGACACAGACACAGACACAGACACAGACACAGACACAGACACAGACACAGACACAGACACAGACACAGACACAGACACAGACACAGACACAGACACAGACACAGACACAGACACAGACACAGACACAGACACAGACACAGACACAGACACAGACACAGACACAGACACAGACACAGACACAGACACAGACACAGACACAGACACAGACACAGACACAGACACAGACACAGACACAGACACAGACACAGACACAGACACAGACACAGACACAGACACAGACACAGACACAGACACAGACACAGACACAGACACAGACACAGACACAGACACAGACACAGACACAGACACAGACACAGACACAGACACAGACACAGACACAGACACAGACACAGACACAGACACAGACACAGACACAGACACAGACACAGACACAGACACAGACACAGACACAGACACAGACACAGACACAGACACAGACACAGACACAGACACAGACACAGACACAGACACAGACACAGACACAGACACAGACACAGACACAGACACAGACACAGACACAGACACAGACACAGACACAGACACAGACACAGACACAGACACAGACACAGACACAGACACAGACACAGACACAGACACAGACACAGACACAGACACAGACACAGACACAGACACAGACACAGACACAGACACAGACACAGACACAGACACAGACACAGACACAGACACAGACACAGACACAGACACAGACACAGACACAGACACAGACACAGACACAGACACAGACACAGACACAGACACAGACACAGACACAGACACAGACACAGACACAGACACAGACACAGACACAGACACAGACACAGACACAGACACAGACACAGACACAGACACAGACACAGACACAGACACAGACACAGACACAGACACAGACACAGACACAGACACAGACACAGACACAGACACAGACACAGACACAGACACAGACACAGACACAGACACAGACACAGACACAGACACAGACACAGACACAGACACAGACACAGACACAGACACAGACACAGACACAGACACAGACACAGACACAGACACAGACACAGACACAGACACAGACACAGACACAGACACAGACACAGACACAGACACAGACACAGACACAGACACAGACACAGACACAGACACAGACACAGACACAGACACAGACACAGACACAGACACAGACACAGACACAGACACAGACACAGACACAGACACAGACACAGACACAGACACAGACACAGACACAGACACAGACACAGACACAGACACAGACACAGACACAGACACAGACACAGACACAGACACAGACACAGACACAGACACAGACACAGACACAGACACAGACACAGACACAGACACAGACACAGACACAGACACAGACACAGACACAGACACAGACACAGACACAGACACAGACACAGACACAGACACAGACACAGACACAGACACAGACACAGACACAGACACAGACACAGACACAGACACAGACACAGACACAGACACAGACACAGACACAGACACAGACACAGACACAGACACAGACACAGACACAGACACAGACACAGACACAGACACAGACACAGACACAGACACAGACACAGACACAGACACAGACACAGACACAGACACAGACACAGACACAGACACAGACACAGACACAGACACAGACACAGACACAGACACAGACACAGACACAGACACAGACACAGACACAGACACAGACACAGACACAGACACAGACACAGACACAGACACAGACACAGACACAGACACAGACACAGACACAGACACAGACACAGACACAGACACAGACACAGACACAGACACAGACACAGACACAGACACAGACACAGACACAGACACAGACACAGACACAGACACAGACACAGACACAGACACAGACACAGACACAGACACAGACACAGACACAGACACAGACACAGACACAGACACAGACACAGACACAGACACAGACACAGACACAGACACAGACACAGACACAGACACAGACACAGACACAGACACAGACACAGACACAGACACAGACACAGACACAGACACAGACACAGACACAGACACAGACACAGACACAGACACAGACACAGACACAGACACAGACACAGACACAGACACAGACACAGACACAGACACAGACACAGACACAGACACAGACACAGACACAGACACAGACACAGACACAGACACAGACACAGACACAGACACAGACACAGACACAGACACAGACACAGACACAGACACAGACACAGACACAGACACAGACACAGACACAGACACAGACACAGACACAGACACAGACACAGACACAGACACAGACACAGACACAGACACAGACACAGACACAGACACAGACACAGACACAGACACAGACACAGACACAGACACAGACACAGACACAGACACAGACACAGACACAGACACAGACACAGACACAGACACAGACACAGACACAGACACAGACACAGACACAGACACAGACACAGACACAGACACAGACACAGACACAGACACAGACACAGACACAGACACAGACACAGACACAGACACAGACACAGACACAGACACAGACACAGACACAGACACAGACACAGACACAGACACAGACACAGACACAGACACAGACACAGACACAGACACAGACACAGACACAGACACAGACACAGACACAGACACAGACACAGACACAGACACAGACACAGACACAGACACAGACACAGACACAGACACAGACACAGACACAGACACAGACACAGACACAGACACAGACACAGACACAGACACAGACACAGACACAGACACAGACACAGACACAGACACAGACACAGACACAGACACAGACACAGACACAGACACAGACACAGACACAGACACAGACACAGACACAGACACAGACACAGACACAGACACAGACACAGACACAGACACAGACACAGACACAGACACAGACACAGACACAGACACAGACACAGACACAGACACAGACACAGACACAGACACAGACACAGACACAGACACAGACACAGACACAGACACAGACACAGACACAGACACAGACACAGACACAGACACAGACACAGACACAGACACAGACACAGACACAGACACAGACACAGACACAGACACAGACACAGACACAGACACAGACACAGACACAGACACAGACACAGACACAGACACAGACACAGACACAGACACAGACACAGACACAGACACAGACACAGACACAGACACAGACACAGACACAGACACAGACACAGACACAGACACAGACACAGACACAGACACAGACACAGACACAGACACAGACACAGACACAGACACAGACACAGACACAGACACAGACACAGACACAGACACAGACACAGACACAGACACAGACACAGACACAGACACAGACACAGACACAGACACAGACACAGACACAGACACAGACACAGACACAGACACAGACACAGACACAGACACAGACACAGACACAGACACAGACACAGACACAGACACAGACACAGACACAGACACAGACACAGACACAGACACAGACACAGACACAGACACAGACACAGACACAGACACAGACACAGACACAGACACAGACACAGACACAGACACAGACACAGACACAGACACAGACACAGACACAGACACAGACACAGACACAGACACAGACACAGACACAGACACAGACACAGACACAGACACAGACACAGACACAGACACAGACACAGACACAGACACAGACACAGACACAGACACAGACACAGACACAACACAGACACAGACACAGACACAGACACAGACACAGACACAGACACAGACACAGACACAGACACAGACACAGACACAGACACAGACACAGACACAGACACAGACACAGACACAGACACAGACACAGACACAGACACAGACACAGACACAGACACAGACACAGACACAGACACAGACACAGACACAGACACAGACACAGACACAGACACAGACACAGACACAGACACAGACACAGACACAGACACAGACACAGACACAGACACAGACACAGACACAGACACAGACACAGACACAGACACAGACACAGACACAGACACAGACACAGACACAGACACAGACACAGACACAGACACAGACACAGACACAGACACAGACACAGACACAGACACAGACACAGACACAGACACAGACACAGACACAGACACAGACACAGACACAGACACAGACACAGACACAGACACAGACACAGACACAGACACAGACACAGACACAGACACAGACACAGACACAGACACAGACACAGACACAGACACAGACACAGACACAGACACAGACACAGACACAGACACAGACACAGACACAGACACAGACACAGACACAGACACAGACACAGACACAGACACAGACACAGACACAGACACAGACACAGACACAGACACAGACACAGACACAGACACAGACACAGACACAGACACAGACACAGACACAGACACAGACACAGACACAGACACAGACACAGACACAGACACAGACACAGACACAGACACAGACACAGACACAGACACAGACACAGACACAGACACAGACACAGACACAGACACAGACACAGACACAGACACAGACACAGACACAGACACAGACACAGACACAGACACAGACACAGACACAGACACAGACACAGACACAGACACAGACACAGACACAGACACAGACACAGACACAGACACAGACACAGACACAGACACAGACACAGACACAGACACAGACACAGACACAGACACAGACACAGACACAGACACAGACACAGACACAGACACAGACACAGACACAGACACAGACACAGACACAGACACAGACACAGACACAGACACAGACACAGACACAGACACAGACACAGACACAGACACAGACACAGACACAGACACAGACACAGACACAGACACAGACACAGACACAGACACAGACACAGACACAGACACAGACACAGACACAGACACAGACACAGACACAGACACAGACACAGACACAGACACAGACACAGACACAGACACAGACACAGACACAGACACAGACACAGACACAGACACAGACACAGACACAGACACAGACACAGACACAGACACAGACACAGACACAGACACAGACACAGACACAGACACAGACACAGACACAGACACAGGACACAGACACAGACACAGACACAGACACAGACACAGACACAGACACAGACACAGACACAGACACAGACACAGACACAGACACAGACACAGACACAGACACAGACACAGACACAGACACAGACACAGACACAGACACAGACACAGACACAGACACAGACACAGACACAGACACAGACACAGACACAGACACAGACACAGACACAGACACAGACACAGACACAGACACAGACACAGACACAGACACAGACACAGACACAGACACAGACACAGACACAGACACAGACACAGACACAGACACAGACACAGACACAGACACAGACACAGACACAGACACAGACACAGACACAGACACAGACACAGACACAGACACAGACACAGACCAACACAGACACAGACACAGACACAGACACAGACACAGACACAGACACAGACACAGACACAGACACAGACACAGACACAGACACAGACACAGACACAGACACAGACACAGACACAGACACAGACACAGACACAGACACAGACCAGACACAGACACAGACACAGACACAGACACAGACACAGACACAGACACAGACACAGACACAGACACAGACACAGACACAGACACAGACACAGACACAGACACAGACACAGACACAGACACAGACACAGACACAGACACAGACACAGACACAGACACAGACACAGACACAGACACAGACACAGACACAGACACAGACACAGACACAGACACAGACACAGACACAGACACAGACACAGACACAGACACAGACACAGACACAGACACAGACACAGACACAGACACAGACACAGACACAGACACACACAGACACAGACACAGACACAGACACAGACACAGACACAGACACAGACACAGACACAGACACAGACACAGACACAGACACAGACACAGACACAGACACAGACACAGACACAGACACAGACACAGACACAGACACAGACACAGACACAGACACAGACACAGACACAGACACAGACACAGACACAGACACAGACACAGACACAGACACAGACACAGACACAGACACAGACACAGACACAGACACAGACACAGACACAGACACAGACACAGACACAGACACAGACACAGACACAGACACAGACACAGACACAGACACAGACACAGACACAGACACAGACACAGACACAGACACAGACACAGACACAGACACAGACACAGACACAGACACAGAACAGACACAGACACAGACACAGACACAGACACAGACACAGACACAGACACAGACACAGACAGACACAGACACAGACACAGACACAGACACAGACACAGACACAGACACAGACACAGACACAGACACAGACACAGACACAGACACAGACACAGACACAGACACAGACACAGACACAGACACAGACACAGACACAGACACAGACACAGACACAGACACAGACACAGACACAGACACAGACACAGACACAGACACAGACACAGACACAGACACAGACACAGACACAGACACAGACACAGACACAGACACAGACACAGACACAGACACAGACACAGACACAGACACAGACACAGACACAGACACAGACACAGACACAGACACAGACACAGACACAGACACAGACACAGACACAGACACAGACACAGACACAGACACAGACACAGACACAGACACAGACACAGACACAGACACAGACACAGACACAGACACAGACACAGACACAGACACAGACACAGACACAGACACAGACACAGACACAGACACAGACACAGACACAGACACAGACACAGACACAGACACAGACACAGACACAGACACAGACACAGACACAGACACAGACACAGACACAGACACAGACACAGACACAGACACAGACACAGACACAGACACAGACACAGACACAGACACAGACACAGACACAGACACAGACACAGACACAGACACAGACACAGACACAGACACAGACACAGACACAGACACAGACACAGACACAGACACAGACACAGACACAGACACAGACACAGACACAGACACAGACACAGACACAGACACAGACACAGACACAGACACAGACACAGACACAGACACAGACACAGACACAGACACAGACACAGACCAGACACAGACACAGACACAGACACAGACACAGACACAGACACAGACACAGACACAGACACAGACACAGACACAGACACAGACACAGACACAGACACAGACACAGACACAGACACAGACACAGACACAGACACAGACACAGACACAGACACAGACACAGACACAGACACAGACACAGACACAGACACAGACACAGACACAGACACAGACACAGACACAGACACAGACACAGACACAGACACAGACACAGACACAGACACAGACACAGACACAGACACAGACACAGACACAGACACAGACACAGACACAGACACAGACACAGACACAGACACAGACACAGACACAGACACAGACACAGACACAGACACAGACACAGACACAGACACAGACACAGACACAGACACAGACACAGACACAGACACAGACACAGACACAGACACAGACACAGACACAGACACAGACACAGACACAGACACAGACACAGACACAGACACAGACACAGACACAGACACAGACACAGACACAGACACAGACACAGACACAGACACAGACACAGACACAGACACAGACACAGACACAGACACAGACACAGACACAGACACAGACACAGACACAGACACAGACACAGACACAGACACAGACACAGACACAGACACAGACACAGACACAGACACAGACACAGACACAGACACAGACACAGACACAGACACAGACACAGACACAGACACAGACACAACACAGACACAGACACAGACACAGACACAGACACAGACACAGACACAGACACAGACACAGACACAGACACAGACACAGACACAGACACAGACACAGACACAGACACAGACACAGACACAGACACAGACACAGACACAGACACAGACACAGACACAGACACAGACACAGACACAGACACAGACACAGACACAGACACAGACACAGACACAGACACAGACACAGACACAGACACAGACACAGACACAGACACAGACACAGACACAGACACAGACACAGACACAGACACAGACACAGACACAGACACAGACACAGACACAGACACAGACACAGACACAGACACAGACACAGACACAGACACAGACACAGACACAGACACAGACACAGACACAGACACAGACACAGACACAGACACAGACACAGACACAGACACAGACACAGACACAGACACAGACACAGACACAGACACAGACACAGACACAGACACAGACACAGACACAGACACAGACACAGACACAGACACAGACACAGACACAGACACAGACACAGACACAGACACAGACACAGACACAGACACAGACACAGACACAGACACAGACACAGACACAGACACAGACACAGACACAGACACAGACACAGACACAGACACAGACACAGACACAGACACAGACACAGACACAGACACAGACACAGACACAGACACAGACACAGACACAGACACAGACACAGACACAGACACAGACACAGACACAGACACAGACACAGACACAGACACAGACACAGACACAGACACAGACACAGACACAGACACAGACACAGACACAGACACAGACACAGACACAGACACAGACACAGACACAGACACAGACACAGACACAGACACAGACACAGACACAGACACAGACACAGACACAGACACAGACACAGACACAGACACAGACACAGACACAGACACAGACACAGACACAGACACA
>JAXIVJ010011804.1:0-42354 GCA_036785665.1 Chirona hameri | reverse complement strand
CTGCGTTGGGACGTATACACAGGTCTGTTTGTCCCTGCGTCGGGGACGTATACACTGGTCTGTTTGTCCTGCGTTGGGACGTATACACAGGTCTGTTTGTCCTGCGTTGGGACGTGTACACTGGTCTGTTTGTCCTGCGTTGGGACGTATATTACTGGTATGTTTGTCCTGCGTTGGGACGTATATACAGGTCTATTTGTCCTGCGTTGGGACGTATACACAGGTCTGTTTGTCCTGCGTTGGGACGTACACTGGTCTGTTTGTCCTGCGTTGGGACGTATATACTGGTATGTTTGTCCTGCGTTGGGACGTATTATACAGGCCTGTTTGTCCTGCGTTGGGACGTATACACAGGTCTGTTTGTCCTGCGTTGGGACGTATACACTGGTCTGTTTGTCCTGCGTTGGGACGTATACACAGGTCTGTTTGTCCTGCGTTGGGACGTATACACAGGTCTGTTTGTCCTGCGTTGGGACGTATACACAGGTCTGTTTGTCCTGCGTTGGGACGTATATACAGGCCTGTTTGTCCTGCGTTGGGACGTATACACAGGTCTGTTTGTCCTGCGTTGGGACGTATACACTGGTCTGTTTGTCCTGCGTTGGGACGTATACACTGGTCTGTTTTGTCCCTGCGGTTGGGACGTATACACAGGTCTGTTTGTCCTGCGTTGGGACGTATACACTGGTCTGTTTGTCCTGCGTTGGGACGTATACACAGGTCTGTTTTGTCCTGCGTTGGGACGTATACACAGGTCTGTTTGTCCTGCGTTGGGACGTATACACTGGTCTGTTTGTCCTGCGTTGGGACGTATACACAGGTCTGTTTGTCCTGCGTTGGGACGTATACACTGGTCTGTTTGTCCTGCGTTGGGACGTATACACAGGTCTGTTTGTCCTGCGTTGGGACGTATACAGGTCTGTTTGTCCTGCGTTGGGACGTATACGACAGGTCTGTTTTGTCCTGCGTTGGGACGTATACACTGGTCTGTTTGTCCTGCGTTGGGACGTATACACAGGTCTGTTTGTCCTGCGTTGGGACGTAATACACTGGTCTGTTTGTCCTGCGTTGGGACGTATACACAGGTCTGTTTGTCCTGCGTTGGGGACGTATACACAGGTCTGTTTGTTCCTGCGTTGGGGACGTATACACTGGTCTGTTTGTCCTGCGTTGGGACGTATACACAGGTCTGTTTGTCCTGCGTTGGGACGTATACACTGGTCTGTTTGTCCTGCGTTGGGACGTATACCACAGGTCTGTTTGTCCTGCGTTGGGACGTATACACAGGTCTGTTTGTCCTGCGTTGGGGACGTATATACAGGTCTGTTTGTCCTGCGTTGGGACGTATACACAGGTCTGTTTGTCCTGCGTTGGGACGTATACACAGGTCTGTTTGTCCTGCGTTGGGACGTATACACTGGTCTGTTTGTCCTGCGTTGGGGACGTATACACAGGTCTGTTTGTCCTGCGTTGGGACGTATACACTGGTCTGTTTGTCCTGCGTTTGGGACGTATAACACAGGTCTGTTTTGTCCTGCGTTGGGACGTATACACAGGTCTGTTTGTCCTGCGTTGGGACGTATATACAGGTCTGTTTGTCCTGCGTTGGGGACGTATACACAGGTCTGTTGTCCTGCGTTGGGACGTATACACAGGTCTGTTTGTCCTGCGTTGGGACGTATTATACAGGTCTGTTTGTCCTGCGTTGGCACGTATACACTATACAGGCCTGCTTGTTACGTGACGACCACAGTGCGGGATGCCGGATTGTGACCCCTGGCTCGTGCTTGCCACCTAATTACCATACCAGTATCCATCAAGAAACGTGGTTCTGAGCCTCGTATCTCCAGCTGTGCTTAAAGTATTGGGAGTAGAAAACACAACTACGATGATAGAACGCAACGTTTATTTTACACGTAGGTATATAATATGCGCAATAATTGCCTACATGTATGTATGTACATACATACACACAGTGTACACTTATGCACTGGGAACGAATTTAACAAAATGCGTTCGTAGAACACTATCACACACTGACGGGAGATATCCTGTTTAGTTATTTGTCGATCAAATGTATGTGATACGGCGCACTTTACACCGGACTGTGCCCGCTTCCTGTCACCCGCGTGACTGCTGCCGTCTGCCGGCGAGTCCGGTGAGCGACCGATAGCTAGTCACGCCGCCCATCCCCGCCGCCCGCCGCCGCCCAGCCCCCGCCGCCGCCGCCCATCCCCGCCCGCCGCCCCCGCCCGCCCTCGCCTCCCCGCCGCCGCCCCGCCCGCGGCCGCCGCCGCCAGCGCGGCGCCCGACTCGGCAGTCAGTCCGAGAGCGCCACGGAGTGAGTGGCGCTGGTGCGCTGTGCCGTTTGTTGGCCGTCTGCGCTGTGCCGGGAAGGGGCCGGGGCGCGTCACAACGAGTAAGGGGGACGCCCGCGGTCAGCTGTGTGGGTCGATATCGCACCGGGCTGTCGAAGCTGTGACAGCCGCTCGGGGCGGACCGGTGGCGCTGTGCAGTGGTGACGGACGGTGTGTGGTGACTGTGTGTGACCTGTGAGAGGAGTGTCGGCGGCCAGCGTCGCTGAGTGGAGACGTCCCGCGGTGAGCTCGGCTGCTAGAGTTCGTCCGGGTGAATCGGACGGGTGGCGCTGACGACGCCTCCATAGGTCATTGAGGTCACGCCGGGGGTGAGGTCATACGGCTGAGGTGACCGGGAACATAGTGACTTGTTTGACTCCATCTGAGGTGACAGAGTGCCTCGGACGGACTGTGGTGACCTTCAGTGACCTGTGGGTGACCTACAGTGACTGTGGTGACCTCAGTGATGACACAGCAGGGTGGCGGCCCGACCCGCTGGTCCCGGGCTGACCCGGTCCGGGTCGGGGTCAGTCTGCCGGCCCGGTCAGTGGGCGGGGGCAATCTACCCTCCCGTCCGGCTGGCTCCAGTCTGCCGGCCCCGGCGCGGTCCAGGCAAACCTCCGACGCCCCTGTCCCGGCCAACGAGCTGGACCAGCTACGACGCGAGTTCCGCTCGCCGCCTCGGCAGCGACTCGGACGACGAACTCGAGGCGTTCGTCAGCAAGACTCAGCAGCGATTCCAGCAGATGTTCTCAGAGAGCGGCATGCAGGGGATGCAGGGGATGCAGGGCATGCAGGGGATGCTGGGGATGCAGGGGATGCAGGAGATGCAGGGGATGCGGCTGGGCGGGACGACCCGTTCCGAGGGATGGGCGCCGCGCCGGGCGACGCTGGCGGAATCATTAGCATTAAGCAAGGCGCGGCTGGCAGCGGCCAAGGACCGCCCGACGCCGCCGCCGCTCAAGGACTCGGCCTCTGCTCTCCGAGTCGGTGGGGCTTCGCTGCTCGATAAGCACTCGTCGCTGCTCGATAAGCACCCGTCTCTCCTGGAATAAGCACTCGTCTCTGCTGGATAACCACGCGCCACTGTTGGACGGTCAGTCGCTGCTGGCTGGCGGCAGGTCTCTGCTGTCGGCCGGCCGGCTGGGCAGGACGGCAGAGGACGGAGGGATGAGTGACGCCCTGGTGACTCGCGGCGGCGGCGGCGGCGGCCCGCTGGCTGTCCCGTCCCGGCTCGGCCCTGGCGTGCAGCACACGTTTCCAGTCATCCTCCACCAGCTCCAGCACGACGGTGACCTCGAGGCGGAGGGCCGGGGTCAGCCGAGTGTGACCCGGGTCACCCCGTCAACAGCAGCAGGAGCACACGCACAGCGACGGCGCCCGCCGTGCGCCAGCAGCGCGCCCAGAAGACGGAGGCGGCCACCGTCACGCAGCGCGGCGGACAGACGCGCGCTGGACGCCCAGCGGCAGGAGATGTCACACAACCGGGCCGTCCGGCTGCGGTCCGGCGGCACAGCCGAGGTCACAGAGGAGGTGGCGGCCTCGGGCGGCACCCGGCGCGGGGTGTACGAGGCGACCGAGGACGGTCCCGCGGCAGGTCTCCATGTCGGGGAAGGACTTCAACGTGCGCGCCCAGCTGGGCCTGCGGCAGTCCGCCGGCGGGGGAGGAGACGGTCAGCTGGTGCCGCTGGAGGGAGTCAGTGGGCCGCTCTGGAAGTTCTTCGACGCCGGTCCGCTGATCCCAGCCGCCAGGAACGAGGCCTCAAGTACAAGATCAACGTGCAGGCGTCCCACAGCGCCTTCAGCTGCCGCGACGGAGCTCTGCCCAGGTCAGTAACCGCCAGTGACCCCAGGGCGGCAAGCAGTGTCGAATGGTGACCCCAGGTCAGTGATGGGACTCTTCTCAGGTCAGTACTTGGCTTGTCCAGGTCAGTACCGGCTGGTGACCACGGTGGTCAGTGACGAGCGGTCACCACGGGCCAGTTCCAGCTGGTGCTATTCTTGGCAAGGTCAGCGAGTGTAATGTGTCTGATGCGTGGCCTTCCTGCCCAATCCCAGGTCAGCGGCTGACGCAGACGGACAATCTAATTGCTTTGGTCGCTATGGGATAATGGATCGATATCAATTGATTATTTCTCAGTCATTTCACGGTGATGCCCGTCATTTCATCCATCACCGCCCACACCGGAGGACAAATTATTTTGATTTCCATCAGCTGTGGGTCGGAATGCCATTATACCGTAACGCGATTCGCCCTGACCGACGACGAAGATTGAGGAGCAGCAGCGCCGCTTTGTTGCTGCGGGGCGTCTCACACACGGGGTCACACCGGGGGTCACACGGGGGGTCTGCGGGGGCGTCTCACTCACTGCCGTCTCAACGTACGCGCCGCCAGCAGAATCCGAACCGAGCCGGCCGGCCGCGGTTCAGGGCCGCGGCGTTACACAAACACACGGACAAACACATGCCTGCTGAGCTCACCGGCGACACGTGCGTCTGCCGAGCAGTCCATGCGGCGAGGTCAGGTCGGAGCGAGGGTCGGAGCAGCATGGCTATCTGTACGGTGGGTGGTGTGAGGGTGGTGGCCGGTGACGTCCCCGCCGCCGCGCTGGGAGGCGGTGCGGTGCCACCGTGTGGTGGTGCCGCCCTCTGACGCCGGGCACACCGTCACCGCCCACCACTGCTACTGCTACTGCTGACGCTGCGGCACCGTTAGAAAGCGTGTTCTGGGTACACCGCCACCGCCCATAACAGCTACTGAGCTGCCACTGGCGCTCTTTGGAAGCTTAGTGCTGCCGCCCACTATTGTTACTGCTGCTGCTGCTACACTGTTAGCTGCTAGAAACGCATCCAAGTGCTAAACAGACTCACTGGACCCGTTCCTCCTTACAAAGCCGTCTGCAGTTTGGCCGGTTCAGGTGCGTAGTTGACCGCAGATACCCGTTCCGCACCACACCAGGCCGCCTTCTCCTCAGTGCCTCTGTCCCCGTCTCGGGTCTCTGTCTCCGTCTCGGTGTCTCTGTCACCGTCTCGGTCTCTTCAGGCCTTTCTCCCACACCGCACCGCCCTGTCAGTGTCTCTGTTCCCGTCTCGGGTCTCTGTCTCCGTCTCGGTGTCTCTGTCACCGTCTCGGTCTCTTCAGGCCTTTCTCCCCACACCGCACCGCCCTGTCAGTGTCCTCTGTCCCCGTCTCGGGTCTCTGTCTCCGTCTCGGTGTCTCTGTCACCGTCTCGGTCTCTTCAGGCCTTTCTCCCCACACCGCACCGCCCTGTCAGTGTCTCTGTCCCCGTCTCGGGTCTCTGTCTCCGTCTCGGGTCTCTGTCTCCGTCTCGGGTCTCTGTCTCCGTCTCGGGTCTCTGTCTCCGTCTCGGGTCTCTGTCACCGTCTCGGTCTCTTCAGGCCTTTCTCCCCACACCGCACCGCCCCTGTCAGTGTCTCTGTTCCCGTCTCGGGTCTCTGTCTCCGTCTCGGTGTCTCTGTCACCGTCTCGGTCTCTTCAGGCCTTTCTCCCCACACCGCACCGCCCTGTCAGTGTCTCTGTCCCCGTCTCGGGTCTCTGTCTCCGTCTCGGGTCTCTGTCTCCGTCTCGGGTCTCTGTCACCGTATCGGTCTCTTCAGGCCTTTGCTCCCCACACCGTGCCGCCTGTCAGTGTCTCTGTCCCCGTCTCGGGTCTCTGTCTCCGTCTCGGGTCTCTGTCTCCGTCTCGGGTCTCTGTCACCGTATCGGTCTCTTCAGGCCTTTGCTCCCCACACCGTGGCCGCCCTGTCAGTGTCTCTGTCCCCGTCTCGGGTCTCTGTCCCCGTCTAGGGTCTCTGTCACCGTCTCGGGTTTCTTCAGGCCTCTGCTCCCCACACCGCGCCGCCCTGTCAGTGTCTCTGTCCCCGTCTCGGGTCTCTGTCCCCGTCTCGGGTCTCTGTCACCGTCTCGGTCTCTTCAGGCCTTTTCTCCCCACACCGCGCCGCCCTGTCAGTGTCTCTGTCACCATCTCGGTCTCTTCAGGCCTTTGCTCCCAACACCAGTGCCGCCCTGTCAGTGTCTCTGTGCCGGCTCGTTACCCTCCCCAGCCCGGAACACCACTTACAGAACACTGAGGCTCCGCCATCTTGGACGGCATCTCAGTCGACGCTCGGCCTCCGTAGCCCTGGGGGCACAACACGCACCTGCCGCTGGCTCCTCTGGACGCCCTGGACTCACGCCCGTAACGGCGGGCGGCGGGCGGCGGGCGGCGGGCGGCGGGCGGTGGGCGGCGACACGCCCTCACACAGGCGGCTAAGTACCGACCACTATTCCCAACAACAAACACGTCTGCCAAAGCAGGTCACAAAGCCACAGACCCCGCAGCTCACAGCTCGTGACAGCCGGGTGAAAGGGCGGAATGGGAATGGGCAGCCGCGCTCAAACGCGGGGGTGTTTTCAGCTGTGCTGTCGGTGGAGTTTCAGCCCTCCGCCTGCTAGAGCTGCGTTGCTCAGTGCATACGTAACACAAATTCAAATGCCGCATCACGGCAGCATTGCTGAAGCCAGTTTCATTATCGATCGTCTGCACTGATCCAGCTATGCGAAGCTCCCGAACATTCAATAGGATTCGCGAGGAAAAAAACGATCGGAATCGCTTAAAGTCTGCCTGGAACTCATCGTGTCCCGATATATCCCCGTCGACCAGTGGCTACGTTGGTTAGGACAGGTACATCCCCGTCCATTCTTGTAGTGCGCCTCATCCAGACGGATCCGATCTGCGACTGAGGCGTATCCTAACACTCCTCACTCTCTGCCACGGAGCAGCAGAAGATCACTGCTCCACCTCTGACCTCTGACGTCACAGCTCGTCCTCTGACGCCCAGACAACAGCCGGCCCGTCCAAACCGTCCTCGGCGGCCCGCCTCTCTAATACCGAACCAGTCGTTAGCGCTATTTCCGTCAACGGTTTTTTGGCCGGGTCAGCCAGAGGCAGAAGCAGCGGTAGAAACGGCAGCGACAGCGGCGACAGCGGCGACAGCGGCGACAGCGACGACAGCGGCGACAGCAATAATGGCGGCCTGACGACCTACACAGCCTCTGGCGCCACGGCCGATCCTCCGGGGATGGCCTGCATACTGTGAGTCTCTTTGCTGTTTACATTCGCTGCTGTTTACCCCAGCTGCTGTAGCAGCTCTTGACGCTGCTTCTGGCAGCCAAATGGCTTCAGCCGACCGATATACGGCCCCGATAACTTGAGCGCTGACGTAGTCATTACGAACCCGGTGACGAGCGGACGAGGCTGGCCCGCAAACACTTCCGAGGTTAATGTGCGCGGTGATTCGTTAATCGGGCCGCTACATCAGACCACACGGACATTACGTCAAATTATGGCCATTTGTCTGAGCTATAACAGGTGTTGAAAGTTTGACAGGCTCGTTTCGTCGTTTTCGCGACACTTCCTCCGTCAGAATTTTTGCAAAACGCAATTGCGTTAACCCGCGCCGTGCCGGTGCTCGGCGCTACCTTCGCCGTGCCGGGGGGGGGGGGGGGGGGGGCGTTTCGACGCCCCCTCTAACTCGGCTCCTATACAACGTAGACACAAACCAAAAACACACGTTCGAAAGCTCGTCAAAATACATTTTGAAACAATTTCAGGCAATTTTTTTCTCAGGTCAATATTGAGGTCACCAGAGGTCATCAAGGGTCAGATTTTCAAGTTTTAGGACTTCGTTCCAGGAATTCCCAGATAGCTCAGGAACTATGATAGCTAGGAACAAACGGAAACACAACAATGCAAAGCTCTTGAAAAATGCAATCGACGAGGTGTCCTCAGATTTGGCTCGGTGAACAGTTTAGGCTCCAGAGATCATCAAATGTCAAAAAGGCTATTTTTTAGCAAACGCAGTTTTCACAATTATATATATATATATATATATATATATATATATATATATATATATATAATATATATATATAATATATATATATATATATATATATATATATATATATATATATATATATATATATAACTATATATATATATATATATATATATATATATATATATATATATATTATATATATATATATATTATATATATATATATATATATATATATATATATATATATATATTATATATATATATATATATATAATATATATATATATATATATATATATATATATATATAGTATATATATATATATATATATATATATATTATATATATATATACATATATATGTATAATATATATATATATATATATATATATAATATATATATATATAATATATATATATATATATATATATATATATATATATATATATATATATATATACATATATATATATATATATATATATATATATATATATATATATATATATATATTATATATATATATATATATATAATATATATATATATATATATATATATATATATTATATATATATATATATATATATATATATATATGTATATATATATATATATGTATATAGTATGTATATATATGTATATATATATAATATATATATACTATATATATATATATATATATATATATATATATATATATATATATATATATAATATATATATATATATATATATATATATATATATATATATATATATATATATATATATATATATATATATATATATATATATATATATATATATATATATATATATATATATATATATATATATATATATATATATATATATATATATATATATATATATATATATATATATATATATATATATATATATATATATATATATATATATATAATATATATATATATATATATATATATATATATATTATATATATATATATATATATATATATAATTTATAACTAAGATAGGGCAATACTTTTGACGCCATCGTGTTTGTCTCGTCAAGGCGCTTCGTATCATATGCATGATGACCAGGTTAGGTCAACTTCGAAATTTAACCTCAGGTCAAGGTCAAGTGGTGACCCAATTACGTCATGTTGCACATTGGGAGACGTACCTCGACGAGGCAAACACATTGATGCCAGTTTGACTTCTCTATCTTAGTTTTGTCGAGAGTTATTGGCAAAAAAGTGTTGGTGACCTCGGGTGACCTCATCTGACCCTGTTGGGGTCACTGAACAAAACTTGCACCTGGAACTTCAAGAATGTCCTATGATAACATGATCCAGAAGGAATTGGGCTGATAATTCGTATCCTCAGAATAGGAAGCATTTGATTATTTCCCAATTGACTTAAAATGTGAGGTCATGAAATTGACCCGACCTTAGGTCACCGATATAAAAAAAATCAGAGATAAAAGTATTGTAGGTGCTATTGCTCTTATGAAATCCTGTAAGTAGGGAATCGATCGGCCAAAAACTGTGGCTGTGGTGCGCCCGGAAACATTTTCTGGAGGTGGGGTCACGTGACCTAGTCTGGTGACCTGACCTGAGATGACCCGATGTATTTTTTTACATGATGTGCGAAATTGATGGCTGTGCCAAAACGGCGGCGCTGCACGCAGCCGTTTTTCGCTATCCTCGAAAAAAACCTTAAGGGGGGGGGGGGGGGGGGTCTACCCCCCCGGCACGGCGCGGGTTAACCCGCGAGTTACTGGGGAGGCTATTTTTTGCCCCCCCTTCCGTTATTTTGCACTAACTCCTAAATAAACACAGGTATCGTCACCAAACTCGCAGTACCTTCTCTTACATCAATTCTACACATGTTGGCAAACGGAAAAATATGAGGCTATGATGGGTCAACCGGGAATGACGTCAGAGTGACGTCATGTTCTTCGGTTTTGGTTGAAAAATAATGGTTTGCGGAAAACGCTATCAAAGGTACGATAATT
This sequence comes from Chirona hameri, assembly GCA_036785665.1. Lineage (NCBI taxonomy): Eukaryota > Metazoa > Arthropoda > Thecostraca > Balanomorpha > Balanidae > Chirona > Chirona hameri. The sequence continues at coordinate 32,159 of JAXIVJ010011804.1, read as the reverse complement.
GAGATAAACTCAATTGTTTTATATCAAATTACTTACAATAGATCGGGCTATCAAACTGCTATCTCTGATTTTTGAGTTTTTTTTTTAAATTTACAATTTTGAGAAATCCAAATACATTTGTTTTGTTTTTACAAAATTTTCAAGAAAAAATCAGAATTATCCAAAAACCGGAATATATGTGATCGAGACGTATGCGGTGAATATGTGTACCAAATTTAAAGTCGATATCTTTATCAATGACCGAGTTATGACCTTTAAATAACAAAAATCGACCACTTCTCACAGCATTACTATGTATAAAAAACGCATTTCCATTTTTGTTTTTTACTTCTATTTATATGGAACAAACAATATTCTAAGGTCATTTTTCGCGTTCTAGACGAAAAACAAACCCATAAACATGTGTTACAACGCCTAATGACCGTAATCTGCAGTTTGACCTCGTGACCTCGGATGACCTTAACCTGACCCAAGGTCATAAACAGCTTATAAAGGTACTTTGAAGTGTCAGACACACGAATCATACCGATTTATCGACAGCTTATGCGTTTAATATCGCAATTTTGCGCGACAATTCCATCCATCGACCTTTTGACACGGTCAAACATTTTGTACTTGACCTGACCTGTGACGTCATCAATGACCCTGAGGTCAACAATATTATGTTTCCCTCGATAAATTTCCCAGGTATATAGAATGCCGTTTTAATTTTTACATTCGGTCCAGTAGTTCCGGAGATCAGAGGGGGGAGGGCTAAAAATAGCCCCCCCCCCCCCCAGTAAGTCGCGTTATGAAATATACCCCAGTAACTCGCGGGTTAAGAGACGATCTGATATTCCGTATTATTGAAGATAATTCCACACCTCACACAGTACACATAGGAATTCAAAAGCATCTTAAAAGTCAAACAAATGAAGCAACATTCAAATTATGCCGCCGTTGGGTGTAAGATATTGCCGGTACATCCGCTCCTCGCTCATCCTTCCCCACAAGCCACCCACCCCAACCCCACTCCTACCTCTGGCCCCGTCTCCGACTGCGCGAGCGGGCCTGTTTACGTATCTGCACGCGCACTGTTCCCGAGGTCACGTGCCTCATTCTTCAGCCGCCGGCAGCTAATGTATTCACGTTTCCCGGGAGCCGGCTAATTTCCATCAGAGTTGGCCGGCGCACTGTCAACCGCCCGGGGGTGTTGTTTGTGACGGCGAGGCGGTGGAGCGACGGAGCGGTGGTGTGAGGATTGTCTAGTGCGAGGCTTGTCTGGTGTGGGGCTGAGCTGATGATTGTTGAACCGCTCTGTCTGAAGACGTGCTCCGGTGCCGGACATGCGCGTAGATCACAAACAACTAACAAGTGGCCGGGAGTAGGTCCCCAGTATCAGGATCCCGAATTTATAGAGGGCTTCGATACGTTCACAAATTGGTCGAATGATACATTGGGATCTCTGATATGAAGTATTTTTAATCGATAGACTTACCGAGATCTACCATGACCTACCAGATCTGCTTTCAAATTGTCTGGAATCCATACAATATAGGAGCCATGCCTACTGAAAAAGGCAATATTTTTCTATAGAGGTGGATGACATCTAAATAGATAACCATCCAGAGTATTGGTCCGTGGTCGTGCCAGAAAGCAGGTAAAAATGGCAAGACGTTTTTTATCATACAATGCTAGCATTTTCTAAATTTTGGGGCACATTTTTCATTCTTTATGTTTTCTTAACCAAGTGAGAGGTGAAATTGAATGAAGTTGCTCCTGCACAATGTTTGTTTGATGCTCAGAACGTCGATCTGCAGATATCTGTGACGGCTGTCAGCTCGGCCCGTCTGAGTTTACATTCCCAGTTATGTCGTCTCGCCAGTCAGTGATGAGTGATCTCACTCGGTGACTCGGTGACTCGGTGACTCAGTGACTCTGCAGGGGAAAACATGCATGCACTGCCGTTTCTCCGCGCAGATCGAAAATTAGCACCGGACGCACGCGATGATAATTCGTGATCGGCTACTCCAAACACAGTTCAGCTTCAGAGGTTCAGATGGCATTATGAGATTCTCTTTTGAACTATTTTGATCGAAGGTCGTTAATATCTTCCGAAAATGGTTGCACGCCACATGTTCCCCTGTCGCTACAGCTCAGTGCATTTCGATTCCACGAGAATGCGGTCTTTGGTGCCTGGGGCTGTAACGCAGCTTCAGCCTCATCCTGTGTCCAGCAGAGCTGAACTAAAGCAGCCAATCGCACTCCCGACGGGGCGTCTGCGTCCGGCCCGCCCCACTAAACGAATCAATAAGCTGCGCCCGCCGCCGGCTGCACTCACGCCGACACCCCCGACCGGGCGGCGAGGAGTGGCAGGATGCTACCATGGCGGTACGCAGCCTGCAGACATACCATGTCTTCGGCAGGCGCCATGGCAGGCTGTACTCAGTCCAACGCAGCCTGCAGACATACCATGTCTTCGACAGGCGCCATGGCAGGCTGTACTCAGTCCAACGCAGCCTGCAGGCATACCATGTCTTCGACAGGCGCCATGGCAGGCTGTACTCAGCCTAACTCAGCCCTCAGCCTGCAGACATACCATGTCTTCGGCAGGCGCCATGGCAGGCTGTACTCAGCCTAACTCAGCCCTCAGCCTGCAGACATACCATGTCTTCGACAGGCGCCATGGCAGGCTGTACTCAGCCTAACTCAGCCCTCAGCCTGCATACATACCATGTCTTCGGCAGGCGCCATGGCAGGCTGTACTCAGCCTAACTCAGCCCTCAGCCTGCAGACATACCATGCCTTCGGCAGGCGCCATGGCAGGCTGTACTCAGCCTAACTCAGCCCTCAGCCTGCAGACATACCATGTCTTCGACAGGCGCCATGGCAGGCTGTACTCAGTCCAACGCAGCCTGCAGGCATACCATGTCTTCGACAGGCGCCATGGCAGGCTGTACTCAGCCTAACTCAGCCCTCAGCCTGCAGACATACCATGTCTTCGGCAGGCGCCATGGCAGGCTGTACTCAGCCTAACTCAGCCCTCAGCCTGCAGACATACCATGTCTTCGACAGGCGCCATGGCAGGCTGTACTCAGTCTAACTCAGCCCTCAGCCTGCAGACATACCATGTCTTCGACAGGCGCCATGGCAGGCTGTACTCAGCCTAACTCAGCCCTCAGCCTGCAGACATACCATGTCTTCGGCAGGCGCCATGGCAGGCTGTACTCAGTCCAACGCAGCCTGCAGACATACCATGTCTTCGACAGGCGCCATGGCAGGCTGTACTCAGCCTAACTCAGCCCTCAGCCTGCAGACATACCATGTCTTCGGCAGGCGCCATGGCAGGCTGTACTCAGCCTAACTCAGCCCTCAGCCTGCAGACATACCATGTCTTCGACAGGCGCCATGGCAGGCTGTACTCAGCCTAACTCAGCCCTCAGCCTGCAGACATACCATGTCTTCGGCAGGCGCCATGGCAGGCTGTACTCAGCCTAACTCAGCCCTCAGCCTGCAGACATACCATGTCTTCGACAGGCGCCATGGCAGGCTGTACTCAGCCTAACTCAGCCCTCAGCCTGCAGACATACCATGTCTTCGGCAGGCGCCATGGCAGGCTGTACTCAGCCTAACTCAGCCCTCAGCCTGCAGACATACCATGTCTTCGACAGGCGCCATGGCAGGCTGTACTCAGCCTAACTCAGCCCCTCAGCCTGCAGACATACCATGTCTTCGACAGGCGCCATGGCAGGCTGTACTCAGCCTAACTCAGCCCTCAGCCTGCAGGACATACCATGTCTTCGACAGGCGCCATGGCAGGCTGTACTCAGCCTAACTCAGCCCTCAGCCTGCAGACATACCATGTCTTCGGCAGGCGCCATGGCAGGCTGTACTCAGCATAACTCAGCCCTCAGCCTGCAGACATACCATGTCTTCGGCAGGCGCCATGGCAGGCTGTACTCAGCCTAACTCAGCCCTCAGCCTGCAGACATACCATGTCTTCGGCAGGGCGCCATGGCAGGCTTGTACTCAGTCCAACGCAGCCCTCAGCCTGCAGACATACCATGTCTTCGGCAGGCGCCATGGCAGGCTGTACTCAGCCTAACTCAGCCCTCAGCCTGCAGGCATACCATGTCTTCGGCAGGCGCCATGACAGGATGTTAACATTGCGCCAATTGGGGTCAAACTAACCGGCACTAAATTGGCAATGTTGGTGCATTAGACATTATATTAAATACCGCGCCCAACTGGAGAACGACGTATTTAAGATGAGCCACTTTCGGTCTTCAAATCTCGCACATTGTTTCCCATACCCACAGGTTTCATATCGCGAACGCTGAAGGTGAAGTCGAAGCCGAAGTGTATCGAGTTTACGACTGAGATAGTCGCTTATCTCATGTATCGCGGCTGTATCGCGTCGACCGGTGCCACGGCCTTGTTGGTTCCCTCTGTTCGAAATCGAACACACGTTCTTGTTATATAGGTCGGTCAGCAGTCAAACTGATCTGCTAGTCATAATACAGTCGTAAAGGGCATACCGTTAATTAGACAAACAGTCATAACAGGCCTACAATCTTAAGTGGTGCATAACAATAACGTAATAAATCCGATAGAGGAACTAGTAATCTCTTTAAAATGTTCAAAATGACTATGATTTGATAGATTTACGTCATGCCTAAAACTCTGTGAAACTTAATATGAATATTAAGCAAAACGCAAAGAGATATCAGATAAAATTTAATTAAAATGAAATTAGCACTAGAGATACACCGATCACTTCCGCAACCCGACGAGGTGCCTCTGCTACTCAACGAAAGGTAATGGCGCAGCGGTCCTCGAAAGGTAATGGCGCAGCGGTCCTCGAAAGGTAATGATGCAGCGGTCCTCGAAAGGTAATGGTGCAGTGGTCCTCAAAAGGTAATGGTGCAGTGGTCCTCGAAAGGTAATGGTGCAGTGGTCCTCGAAAGGCATTGGGGGCAGCGGTCCTCGAAAGGTAATGTTGCAGCGGTCCTCGAAAGGTAATGGAGCAGTGGTCCTCGAAAGGTAATGGTGCAGTGGTCCTCGAAAGGCATTGGGGGCAGCGGTCCTCGAAAGGTAATGTTGCAGCGGTCCTCGAAAGGTAATGGAGTAGCGGTCCTCAAAAGGTAATGGTGCAGCGGTCCTCGAAAGGTAATGGTGGCAGCGGTCCTCGAAAGGTAATGGGGGCAGCGGTCCTACTCTGGCGACGATATTGCCGGCCGTGTTGGCATCATAATGTAACGGTAGTTCAGAATTTCGGGAGAATAGGAAAGAAAGGATAGCTTAAGACGGAGTTTCTTTGTAAAATCGTTCCTTAATTATTTAAGGAACGATTTTACAAAGAAGCTCCGTCTTAAGCTATCCTTTCTTTCCTATTCTCCCAAAATTCTGAACTACCGTTACACGGCTCTATACTCTATAATTACCTTCTGTAGATTTGGATGTGGGATCGTTTGATCAATTTAATTTTGGGGTCATATTCGATAGCTCTAGCTATCGAATATGACCTTTATAACTTATAATGGGATTTTCTTCATATAGTTTCGTTTTCGGGAGAGGAAAGGCATCTTTCCTCTCCAGGGGAAAGGATGAGCAGTGGGCACCCTCTCTCCCGCTATAAATTATATTTCCCCGCTCTCCCATGCACTGCTTCAAAATACAATTTGAGCGTTATTGTTGAATTGGATTTTGCATTTAATTAAATTGTGCGCCGGACGGAATGATTTGTGTTTCCATGTATCATTATTTATTACGAGCGAGCGCTTCGCGCTCGCTCGTTCTTCCGTGGTTATGGGGAAAATCTGAATATGAGCCCGGCCCGTGGCGACGCTTTTGAGAAGCTCATATATCTGCAACCGCAAGTCCGATTGACACGCCGGCTTCTTTGTTGAGTAGCCCCATCCACCCTGCCCTGTTTGAGACCAGTGCCGACTCATGTGGGTGACTACCACTGCGCGTAGCGCGTGCCGCGTGACGAGTGTTGAAAAGTGTTTTCTCGCAAAAACTCTGCAACGGCTGGGCCGATTGTGTGCAAAGTTGGCGTGTGGTTAGGGATCCCTCAGCCACCACTTTCCCACAAGTCAGGGGTGGGGTACCTCTGCGCGTGCGCACGTGCACACCCCTATTCTATATCTCAGGAACGGCTCAGCCGATTGTGTTCACACCTTGTGTGTGGTTAGGGACCTCTCAGCCGCCACTTTCCCACATGTCAGGGCCTGCACAAGTCAGCCTCTGCACGTGCGCAGGTGCGCACCCTTTTTGTATCTCAGAAACTACTTGCCCGATGGAGTTGAAATTCGCCATACATTTCCTTCGCGCTCGCTCTTTCATCGCCAACTACGGCGTATTGCTGGTAATTTAAACGTCCCAGTACGTGTTCACTGTTCCTCTATTGATCGAGTTACAATTTTCGTTGTATTTTGAAGACGTTATGTAATACCTCATCCAGGCCTTCGAATAACATCATTCTGACTTTTTTTCTGGAACCGCCCGTCATTTGCCATCTGTCGTCTTTATTTGAAAGTGTCTTATGTTTACTTCTTAGCAGTCATGCATTTCATTGGCACAAACATGTCGCCTAAACGACGTTGTATTATCCCACGAAACTTATGGGATACAAATCGTGTTTTGAATTCTGCCAAGTCATCATATGTCAGCCAATTTACGAGCATGACACTCCAAATGACGTCTCATCAGTCTCCTGACCTTGTCATCTACGTCACAACAGCCGCGGTATATGACCTCTTACGTCACTGCCGCGCTACATATGACGTCACGCAGTAGTGCTGGAGGCCGTGGTGATAAGAGGCGGAGGCTGGCTGGGCCATATGGCGGCTAGAGTCAGACCTTGAGCAGGAGTTTCTCCTAAGCGACGAACAAACAATCGAAGATATTGCAGTAGTTAAAAAATAAATTTGTCCCTGGTGGGGAGGGGAGGGGGGGGGGCGGTTTAAACGTGATTGATTATGTAGTGGCATGTGCACTATTTGTCAATTGTTATACCTAAATTGCTATTGAAATACTAACTTGCCAATTTGTCCGAACGTTGGTCAACATAATATTTTGGATAAGAAAGCATGATTAAATAACGGGAATGAGGAGCGAGCCAGCGTAAGCTGAATAACGTGACCGGATGGGAGCGTACCTAAACATCCTAAACATCCTATACGGAGTCGCATGGGTTACCACACGGCTGTGATGTGTCAGACGGTAGCTGGTACTCTGCTACTGCTGACTGCTGACTGACAGACACACCGTGAACACACCATGGCGCCGCTCTGCCCCAATCGTGACACGGCCGCGCTGCCTGGCTGGCTCCCCCCCCCACCCCACCCCACCCCACCCACCCCACCCCACCCAGAACCACACCATGAACACTGGCGCCGATCTGCCCCAATCGTAACACGGCCGCGCTGCCTGGCTGGCTCCCCCCCCCCCCCACCCCACCCAGAGCACGCCACCACGGCCCCGGCCTCCGCCCCCCACCCGGCCCTGCCGAGCCGAGCCAGGGCACATCCCGATCGACAGCCGTTGGCTGGCTCCTGGCGCAGTCGGACGGCCCAACTGTCAGTTCAAAGTCGAGGCCGACCAGCCCAGACAGACACGGCGAGCGACGGTTACCGCCGGCCCGGTCCGCAGCTCAGGCTCACTCATTCTGAGGTCCTCGTCCGTCTGCACCGGCCGTCGCTACTCGCTGGAGCATCGTGCCGTCTGGCGGGCTCAGAGAGCATCGTGCCGTCTGGCGGGCTCAGAACCCGTCTACTTTCATCTGGAGTCGTGACAATGGACGGAGATGCCATCACCATTAGCTCGCTAACAAACAAACAGGCCCTCGGTAGGCCTGAGAGAGCCCTCGGAAGGCCTGAGACTTCAACATAGGCCTGTCCGACGTTTTTTTGGCGACCGTTTAGAGGCCCTGCAAACTATAGTGGCCTAAATTCGAGGAGATACCATTTCGCGCCATTTTTGTTGTTGTTGGGGAGGGGACTTTGACCGAAGGGGCCCCTGGGTTTCTTTGCCCCCCCCCCATCCGAAAATACCTTCGGCCGCCACTAGATATACCCTGAGAGCGACTGTGGTGTTTACTCATAGTCTCATCAGTTTACTCATAGTCATAGTTTGCTCACCACTCGTGTGAATACACCGAAAGCTCCGCCCGCTGGCTCCACTACTGTGCGGCGGACTCGCAGTTATAGTACCGGGTACCCGCAGTGTTGTACCGCGTGGTGGCACTGCAGCATGCAGTTTACTCAGTGTGTGACCTTCACGCAGTTCTGATGATATCAGCTCTGCTCTGCAGCTGACTAGCTAACGAGCCCGCAGACCGCAGACCAGACCCGCCCCCTCACCACACGCCGCCGCCGCCGCCGCCGCCGCCGCCGCCCCCGCCCCCGCCCCCGCCGCCGCCGCCCCCGCCCCCGCCGCCGCCGCCGCCCGTCGGGTCGGTCCGGCCAGCTGCGTTGCCGCGCGGTCGATGACTCATCCTCGCCTAATTCTGGCGTCACACTCCCCCGGCCACACAGAAATGCTGACGTTTGTTGCGAGGCTGCAGCGGGGCCGATTGCTGCAATGCTGCACGCGCTGTGAGACGGCGCGTGTCGCGGTCCTGCGGTAGGGGACGGAGGCCTCGGACAGCCGTGACCTCCAGGGCGGTCCCCCGGTGACGTCCTGTGACCTTTGCCGCTTTGGGACGGTTCCTGGGAACGGGCGCGGTGCCAAGAGATGACGTCAGTCCAGAGATGACGTCAGTCGGCGGCGGCTGCAGTTCCGAGACTCGTGTGGGCGCTGATAGAGACTGGTAGGAAGGAGGCGAACAATGATGGTCGATATTTACAATTACGCATTTGTTCATGTGGGTACAAAACACGTCGTCTGCGCATCATAACAATGCGTATAACATAACTCTGAGACCACAAACATGCCAAAGCATTCCCCAGCTCAGGATGTACCAGACACTCACGAGACCTGACGGATTCGCTTAGGCTGTTGATCAGCCTGGCATGACTCCAGTTTAGCCGCTGGCTGCCGGTCCGGTCAGACCCGACCGCTGTGTTTACGGCGGCGGCAGCGGCTGGGCCGCGTCACTCGGCGATTGACGGCCCGATGGATGAACGGATCGGCCCCGCCCCACCCCAGCTGGCCGCGCCTGAGCTCTGACGTCACCCACAAACACTCATACAAACACAGGTGTAACCTCAGCGGTCAGCAGTTCAGCCAGGACAGGTGCACTGCGCTGTCCTGGCGTGAAGCATAGTACATCCCATAGTAAGGCAGGTAACAATTACCTCTTTCCGCTAGTTTTCGAAGCTCCCTCTCCTCCCCCTCTCTGTCTCTCGTCTCTCTTACTCGCTCTCTTGTATGGTCTTTGTTCCAAACTAATTCATGACGTTGTATGACCTCTTATTTATTTTATCATCTCCAGTTGAACGCCAGACATGATTCTTCCATCATTGTTCATTGTCTGCGTCTGCTGTGTGTGACGCGTTTTTTGCTCGCGCTGGCTGGCGCCGGGAAGTGGTTCAATATAGGCCACGCCGGGGTGGCGAGGCGACGGAAGCTTTGTTCCGCTGGTGTGAGCTGCTTCGCTCGCCGCCGCCGCCGCCGCCGCCGCCGCCGCCGCCGGCCTCTGCGGCTTCCGTCCGAAGTTCGCCGAAGTTCTCTCCGCAGCGCTGCTGGCCGCGTTTTTCTGAACATGACGTCACAACGTACCGTCATCAGTCCATCCGACGTCATCAGTCCATCCGCCGCCGCTGCTCCCTCGGCTCTGATCCGCCAAAGGTTACACCCATCAAGCCAGTTAAGGGAGGCAGGATAGGGATCGGTGAGCAACACGCCAGCCGTCACACGAGAGAGCCAGCACGTCACACATGCCATCACAGCAGAGCTAGCACGTCACACATACTGCACCGCAATGCCTGCTCGGTATACATGACAAATATGCATCCAATCAAGTATTTGTGGTTACAATTTCCTCACCCCTCGCTACGGTGTTGCGCCTTAATCGTAATCAGCTGTTTATCACAATGGAAACACAATTCTAAAGAATAGTGTTATCCAATGGTGAACCAACCTTCGGTTACCCTGCTGACGGTGCAAGCCAGTTATCAGTGTAGATCAACAGTAGCCAGTTATCAGTGTAGATCAACAGTACCCCTTCCCCACACCCCGTCCCCCAGCCGACCTGACCGCTGACGAGTGCAAGCCAGTTATCAGTGTAGATCAACAGTACCCCTTCCCCACCCCGTCCCCCAGCCGACCTGACCGCTGACGAGTGCAAGCCAGTTATCAGTGTAGATCAACAGTACCCCTTCCCCACACCCCGTCCCCCAGCCGACCTGACCGCTGACGAGTGCAAGCCAGTTATCAGTGTAGATCAACAGTACTCCTTCCCCACACCCCGTCCCCCAGCCGACCTGACCTCTGACGAGTCCGTCTGTCGACATGAGCCCCGTCAGCACGCCTCACAGTCACCTCTCACCCGTCCCTCTGTTCAGCAGGTTCACCGGTAATCAGATCGCCTTTGAGGACTCGTACGGGTCCGAGTCCGAGTCGGATGACGATGACGTCACACCCGCGCTGCAGGGCGGCTCTCCCTCCAACCAGCGTCAACTGGACTGGTCCAACAAACCGGCGCTGACCGATTCGCCCCGCTCCGCCCAGCGCCAGCTCGGCTGGTCCAACAAACCAGCGCTGGCCGACTCGCCCCGCTCCGCCCAGCGCCAGCTCGGCTGGTCCAACAAACCGGCGCTGCCGTGGCGGCCGGCTCCACGGGCCGACTCGGTCGAGCCGACGCCGCAGGTCGAGATCACTGAGGTGCCCGCGGAGGAGTCGGTGCGGCGCCACAAGCAGCTGTGCCGCTTAGGTCAGCCGGGGTCACGGACAGGGGCGGCTCTAGGGGCGGCTCCAGGGTCGGCGGTGACACCGCTGCCGTGGCGCTCCGCCGTCCGTCCGCCGTCCCTGGCGCCCTCCGAGGCGCCCTCGGTGGACTCGGAGGGTGACGCCGAGCCGGGGGACGCCGGATCCGAGCAGGTGGAGAGGCAGCGGAGAGAGCGGCTCCGGAAGATCGCCACAGAGCTGCTCACCACCGAGAGGAAGTACGTCCAGGAGCTGCACCTCATAGACCAGGTGAGTAACGTGACGGCGATATACAGGGGGACGTATCGGCGCTATACGGGGTACACTCGGTGCAGCAATGATACGGTGGGACCTTGTTTCGAGACCATCACAACGCGTGTACAATGTCCACTTCGAACAAAGGTGACCAATTGACCCTTGAAGTTGATTAGGCTGCTCTGCACTCCGTCATTAGTCACGGTATGGCACATATGACAAGGCGGCGCGCGATAACGGCATGGACAAGTACGTGTCATATTCTGGGAATTGAACTGAGTGATTGGGTGAAGTGCGGACTGAATATATCATAAATCATGAATATATCACCGATCTGTAAAATTCCACATGCGAGAACATAAAATAAGTGATCTTCAAATGGCAATCGATTTTAAACCATTATCGTCTTCTCCATTAAAGGAAATAGTTCACCTTCAACATTAGTTTTAAACTGAGATAGCAGTTTTGTAGCCCGTGTTGGGAAACCCGTATCTGCAAGTTTTCTTGACTGAAAAGACTCCCCAGCCGAATATATTTGAGTTGTTGGCGAAGGAATGCGGTGCTGGCGAAAGAATGTTGTACTTGTTCTAGCCCGGCCAGAGGCTATACCATCAGCCAAATCAGCTTGCAGCTGGTGCTAGCAAGCGAATCGCCGGCCGCCGGTTGGAACATCCCAATGCGAGTCTATCTTTACGCGACTACTTTCGAATCTGATTGGCTGAACCATTTTTTTACATTCGCGTGACGTCAGGACTCTGACTCAGAGAGTATGCATATCGTTTTGATAAACAATACCAATTTACGGCCTTCTGTCCTGAATCGGCGCGATATAAGGCCATTTTTGACAATATAAAAAGAAATTGTATTAAAAATATAATCAATTCGTGTTGGGTAAAAAATTTCCAAGGTGAACTATTTCCTCTAACAGTAAACATAATCAGGCCGGGGTGACGAGTGCCTTCCTATATCAAACGCTGATGATCTTCCCAAATACCTACTTATGGACTTTGATGTATGCCTTATCCGTTCTGAGGAGCAGGGCTGCGGAGTCGATCGGTTTTCAGGTAGCTCCGACTCCGACTCCGACCCTCCGGAGTCGGCTCCGACTCCGACTCCGACTCCGACTCCGAAATCGACACCGGTCATTAATTAGCTGAAGCTATTATCAACAGGCACAAGAAGAAACTACCCGCAGCAAAAATGGACCATTTCAAGATTGGAGCTCATTTAAAGGAAAATATAGTAGTTACATGAAATAGTTAGACATTGTCTGACCATGACATTCTGTTTTTAAAATATCGGAAGTCCAAAAAATAGAAGTCGCCAGGTCTTGTGACAACCCTACCAACCACATGGATGTTAGGCAATAATTAAATGCTATAGTTAATTAATTCGGCAACGCTTAACTCGCCTGAGCAAGCTATAGCAGTACATACGTCAATTTCAACCATTTTTTTCTGCAGATTGATTACTGGTGATCGTTATTTACATTTCTGGGGGTGGCATTTTGGATCTGCATCCGACGACACACCACAGCCTATATTTCACCCAACGCGGTACAAAGCTCATGATTGAAAATCATTAGATGGCAAGATATTCGAAGCAAACAAAGGCGAAGGGGCATGCTTTCCTTTTTAGTCATCGCCACCGGTGGTTCACTAAAATGCACCGGAAACATGCTTTGCTTATGCGCTGCCCATGACTGACAGCCGGAGTCGGGGTCGGCACAAATTTGCCGACTCCGACTCCGACCAGAATCACAGACTCCGACCGACTCCGACTCGGACTCCGCAGCCCTGCAGTGACCAGAACCTTAGAAGGTTATGACATCAGATATGTTGAGGGAAACGTATTTCCCACTTCATGTATACCATCGCCGCCTGGCGCATCGTGACGCATAGTAGGCCATTCGTAGCATGCGAGCGTCCCAATTAGGGTCAAGGCTTCTCAGAGCACGCTTGAGTGTTTGTTGCGTGCACCAGACGACAAAACTCCACGATGGAGAAAATAACAAACGGCATTGCATGCTGAGATGCCGTGAGCTTTTGAGGACGTCGTTAAGCAAGACGCGATGTCGTTAGGCAAGACGGGGTTTAGGCAAGACGGGGTTTATCACTCGATACTGACACCTAAGAAGACAGCGTCTGCATGACAATAGGAATTCAAGAAGATATATTATTTGCCCTCATAATTTTGCTCCATTACAACTTGACGCCACTGAAGATGATAGTTTGTTCTATAGCCTTATTTCCCTTTCCAAGCACTTGCGATTTCATTTTTTTGGGGAATGCTTCTCCTTTTTGAAAGTTGTCAAATATACGGTGGTTGTAGTCGAACATGTGAAGTAAGTGCTGCTGAAAACGATGGTGATATTTTTTATCTCGGAAAGTCACTTAACTTTATACAAATTAAGGTTTTACATTTTAGATGATGACGTCATTATTGAGCTATAGACCGCCGCTGATTGGCTTACAAAGTGGGATTGGCTGACAAAGTGGCTGTCAGCCAATCAACGGCGGCACTAGCCTAGACCCCATTTTGCAAATGGGAAATTAAATTGCTTAAAAACGGCTAAGTTTTTGGGAAAATGACCTTTGTATTGTCGGCATTTTAACAACAGCCAAAGATAATGGCTATCTCAGCTCAAAAACAATACAAAGGTGAAACATTCCCTTTAAGTAGCGGCTTATTTAAAAACACAGCTTTGCTTTTATCTGGTGATGTTTAATTTGACCATTGCAAAATATATTTTGCCTTCGTACCTACAATATATACAAACAATAATTTATATCCTAATAAGATAATACATTTAATTTAACAACATATTTTAATATTTCCGAATAATATAATTTACCCTATGCAATGTGGTGACTTTAACACTTATTCGCATTTTCCGAAAAAGGAGCAGTCTGGTTTTAAGAAAGTAATGCCATTGATTACCGGCTCACTGCGATACACAGTTAATGAATCGGCTTCTGTTCGTGCAGTGTTTATTACCTAGCCTTACTGTCTGTTGCTCTTCTTATCCTGTGCGGAGCACTGTAAACACACAGGGCGCGGCTGCGCCGGCGGAGCGTGCATCTGACGTGGTGATGGAGCGATCACCGCTGACCGTGAAGGTCAGCACGATGTACTTACGATCACCGGACCGGCGGCCTCCACACACCGACGGTCACCTACGGGGCCAGCACAGTATGGTCTACCGGGCCAGCACAGCACAGTAATATAGCTCGACACACCGACGGTCACCTACGGGGCCAGCACAGTATGGTCACTCCCGGGTGACTGTCGACTGTCGAGTGTCGGTCACCGTCCTCATCACCCTGTCTGTAGCTGGTCTCCCGCTCCGGCCCGCCACTGACCGCCCGTCTTCGTCCTCCCGCAGATATTCCGCCGCCGCGTGGAAGAGGAGAACCGGGTGCAACACATGTTCAACAACGACGTCGCCACGCAGATGTTCCTCAACATCCAGTCGATCCATCAGTTCCACCGGGAACACCTGCTGCCCGAGCTGGAGGCGCGCCTCACCGACTGGGACAGCGATCCACGGATAGGTGAGTTTGACCCCAGGCAGCGACTGGGACAGGGACGCCTGGGTAGGTAAGCCTGGTCTCACACTGAGACAGCGACCCGCGGACGGGTGTGTTCGCATCGGCGTTTGAGACCGCGACTCCCGGATAGGTGAGTCCGGCTTCAGACGACAGCTGGGACAGTGGCGCCGGATAGGCTAGGCTTCTTATGCTCCCTATTCCTATGGTTCTTATTGTCAGCGTCCTAAGCCTCTCGGTGACGGCGGCGGCGCGATAGCGTGACCACATATAGGGCCGCCTCTGGGGGGACATCAGCGCACATTACGAGTTACGACACATTTCGGTGAGCTCATCGTATACGGCGACTTGCGACAGCTGGTGCTGGGTGCGGTCGGTCAGTTGGCGTCACCACGCGCAGATGACGGGCAGAGCGTGTTCCGAGGTCTGTCTGGGAAACGTCTGCTGCGGACCGCCGCCGCGCCACAGTGGAGGTCTGAGGTCTGAGGTCACACAGCGACAGTCCACAGCACGGCTGTCGTCGGTGCGTGGCCGCAGCCGCAGGCACGGGGCATAATGCATACAGAAGGGGAGAGCAAAGCTGAGCTCGAAGGCTATGAGTAAAGAAGAAAGGTGATGTTCGATCCTGTGTTTTTATTAAATAATTTTGGCGTAATGGTGAATGATTTGGTGCACAGTTGAGAGGACAGCCAGTCTCGACCATTCGCCAGTCACCACCGACCCCCACACGGCACTCTTGCCTAACCGTTAAATAGCATAAGGTGTTACGGTATCATTTTGAATTGTATATATCATCTGATTGCGTGTTTAGGTAAGGCATCAACGCAATGAGTTCGGAAATTAGTGGAAAGAGCAGAGCCGAGAAAGGTCGGGCGGGAGAAAGGGAGAGAAAAGAGAGGGAGGGGAGGGAGGGAGGGAGGGAGGGAGGGAGGGAGGGAGGGAGGGAGGGAGGGAGGGAGGGAGGGAGGGAGGGAGGGAGGGAGGGAGGGAGGGAGGGAGGGAGGGAGGGAGGGAGGGATGGAGGGATGGAGGGATGGATGGATGGATGGATGGATGGATGGATGGATGGATGGATGGATGGATGGATGGATGGATGGATGGATGGATGGATGGATGGATGGATGGATGGATGGATGGATGGATGGATGGATGGATGGATGGATGGATGGATGGATGGATGGATGGATGGATGGATGGATGGATGGATGGATGGATGGATGGATGGATGGATGGATGGATGGATGGATGGATGGATGGATGGATGGATGGATGGATGGATGGATGGATGGATGGATGGATGGATGGATGGATGGATGGATGGATGGATGGATGGATGGATGGATGGATGGATGGATGGATGGAGGGAGGGAGGGAGGGAGGGAGGGAGGGAGGGAGGGAGGGAGGGAGGGAGGGAAGAATGGGTAGAGCGGAGAGAGAGAGGAGAGCGGGAAGGGGATAAGTTGAAGAAAGTGTCTGTCCGTGCTGCAGCCCGTTGAAGGCTGTTTTGCACCGCAGTCTGCCTCGGTACGAGTCTGCAGTTGATCTGGTGCATTACAGCGGGGCTGACTGACCGCGGACCTGCAAATGAGCCTCTCTCGGTCTCTCTGAGCCGAGCCGACACCAGCCGACCATGTCGTCTCGAATGACTCCAATGACCGACAGTGTGTCAAGGTCCGGCCGGCGGGCTGGAATGGGTGACTGCCGGGGGGGGGGGGGGTACGTGAGTCCGGAGTGTCCGGTGCCCGGTGGATGACAAGCGAGCTACGGCAGCCGCTTCCTGCACCTGCTTCAGGGCCGTGTGGTACCCCCAGACTACAGCGCTGCTCCGAGGAACGGCCTGCAGCGGGGCCGGTCTCCTACCAGCTGATTCCTTTCTGACCTCCTCCCGACCTCCCCCTGACCTCGTTTATAAGCCTCTGTCCTGATCCCGAGCCGTCCACCTTCACCCCAGCTCCAACTCTCCCCTCCCGTCTGTTCTGAGACCCATCTGCAGAGGGGAGGGAAACAGACACGGCATCCCAGCGGTTCAGGGCAGACAGCTTCCTTAGGCTGTCGCGTCACTGGTGGCGGCGGGACTCACACTGCAGGTGTGGCCGGCTGCCACGGGGGTATCGCACGAGGTCGTTACGCCGGCTGCCACGGGGGTATCGCACGAGGCCGTCACGCCGGCTGCCCCCGGGCCAGAGTATCGCACGAGGCCGTCACGCCGGCTGCCCCCGGGCCAGGGTATCGCACGAGGTCGTCACGCCGGCTGTCCCCGGACCAGGGTATCGCACGAGGCCGTCACGACGGCTGCCCCCGGGCCAGGGTATCGCACAAGGTCGTCACGCCGGCTGCCCCGGGCCAGGGTATCGCACGAGGCCGTCACGCCGGCTGCCCCCGGGCCAGGGTATCGCACGAGGCCGTCACGCCGGCTGCCCCCGGGCTAGGGTATCGCACGAGGCCGTCACGCCGGCTGCCCCCGGGCTAGGGTATCGCACGAGGCCGTCACGCCTGCTGCCCCCCGGCCAGGGTATCGCACGAGGTCGTCACGCCGGCTGTCCCCGGACCAGGGTATCGCACGAGGCCGTCACGCCGGCTGCCCCCGGGCCAGGGTATCGCAGGTCGTCACGCCGGCTGCCCCGGGCCAGGGTATCGCACGAGGCCGTCGTACCACGTGCGGCCGACTGACAGCTGTCCGACTCTGATGAACACTGACCAGCCAGCGGTACGTCACACGCTCAGAGACGCTCAGAGACCCTCACATCAGCTGACAGGTGACGCAACATATCTACGCAGAAAAATGGACGACGTTTACGCGCCTATCAGATGTCCCTCACGCGCACAGTTGAAGGTTTCCTCGTATTCTGCCATAATTCGCGATTTTTGCAGGTAACGGTAGTCCAGAAGGAGCATATCGCCCGGAATCGCTCAATGCAGCTTGTCCGAACACGGTACATGAACACGCAGTTACGTCACTGGGATCCACGCTTCTGATTGGTCACCAACTACGCAGACCTTGTGATGACGTCACGGCGTTATCCAATGATTATCGACCATATAAGACCGAGCCGCTAGGGTGGGGTGGATTAACACCCATCACAGAGGGGAGAAACGTCGCACATGCAACAGTCTAGCGCAGCACACATAGAATAGAATAGAATATATTTCAAGCCCATCCAGCTATGTGCTGGCTTTTCATGTGCTCGCGTCAATGACATGGATACATCAGGAGGAAACAGCATTCACACACATCGCACATAAAACACATGTAAAAATTTCGCACTATAGCCGCCGTGCCAGACCCAGCTGTTCAGTGATCCTCCTCCGGAACACCGCAACACTAGTCTCCCTAGTGTCGGACGGCAGGCCGTTGTACGCTCGGGCGGCTCGATAAACAAACCGCCGCCTCCCTGACTCGGTTCTGATGCGAGGCATGGACAGTAGATCATCCTGTCTGGTCGATCTTTGCCTCACACTTTGAACGGTGTGGAAGTGGCGCGCAAGGTCACTCGGCTGTCCCTGAGTCATGATGACTTTAAGTAAACATAGTGTGCGGTACATAACGAGGTCCTGGGCAGGTAACCAGTTTAACTCATGTAATACGTCACGTACGTGATCACACTTGCGCCGTCCTGATACTACTCGCGCACAGAAGTTGAGCAGTTTTTGTATGCGCGTCACTGCTTGTGCGGTACCGTTTCCGTATACAGCGATACCGTAGCGAATCAGTGCAATCACCAGTCCGTTCACTATTGTCGGTAGCACATCATGAGGGATGCAATGCTTCGCGTGGCTGAGACCAATCAACAGTCCAGTGCACTTTGCTGCCAGTTGGTTGATATGAGGTTCGAAAGACAAATACCGATCCATCACTATCCCTAGGTTTTTAACACGCGGTATCTCTTCTACAGTCACACCGTTTACAGAGATGGAAGTTTTTGGGAGGTCCTGGAGCATTTGACGAGTGCCAAAAACGATCAGTTGGGTCTTGCTAGAGTTGACTTTCATTTGATTTTGGGTGAACCACTGGAACAAAGTACACAGGGTCGACTCCATGCGCTGAATGAGATCGGCAATGTCACGTTTATGTCCGGTAACGAGAATTTGCGTATCGTCGGCATACTGGGTGATGCTAACATTGTCATCGATAAACAGGCTAAGGTCGTTGGAGAAGATGTTGTACAAAAGGGGTCCTAGCGATGTGCCCTGATAAACTCCGATTGGGTTTCTAACCGCCTTGGACGAACGCTGGCGTCCATCAGGAGTGCTAAATCTGACATGCTGGTAGTGGTCTGAAAGGTAGCTTGTGAACCAGGAGCTATCTACGCCATAGAGTTCTAGTTTTTGGATCAGTTTTGAGTGGCTGACAACATCGAAGCATTTACTTAAATCTAACAGCACAAGGAGAGAAATTTCGCCGTGATCCATGCCCTGAAGCACCCGGTCTGTGACATTTATCAGTGCTGTCTCGGTAGAGTGGAAGCGTCGGAAGCCGTGTTGTGTGCACGAGAACAGATGGTTTGTATCGAAGTAGGCATACAGCTGCTTGTGGACAATACGTTCTACTATTTTGGCCAAGCAAGGGACGAGTGAGATTGGTCTGAAGTTAGCAGGGTCTCTGATGGAGCCCGATGACTTGTATATGGGCTGAACAACCGCGACTTTCCACGAATCTGGTACAACGCTGGTGGCTAGACTGGTGTTCACAATGCATAAAACGACATGCCAGATAGCACTACAACACTTTTTAAAGAACGCCATGGACAGTCCGTCAGCACCGCACGCTCCACTACTGTTCATTCTGGCCACCGTGTCCTGCAGCTCGGCGCCGGTCACCGGCCGGACAGCGAACCCGTCCGACCCCACCCGAGGTAGGCGGATCGGCAGTTCCGCAGCAGCGGCCGGTTTTCCCGCGGCAACGGCTGCGGCTGTCTTGGTGCCGATCTCCGCGAAGTATCGGTTGAGTGTGTCAGGGTCGATGTCGGGAGTGGTTGTCTGGGCGCTCCTCTTGCTGGCGATGATGGGACGCACGCAGCGGTACATGGAACCTGGGCCCGTCTCAGCTATGCGCTGTCTAATGTTGTCTCGTGAGTCGCGCTGAATAGCCGAGCGGGTCAGCCGGTTAAGCTCCTTGTACCGCGCGCGGTCTCCCTGCCGTAGGGCCGCGCGCCGCTCCGCCATGATTCGCCGGGTCCCCTCGGAGACGGGTGGCGGGTGGGGGTTACGAATGCGGACTCTTCGGACCGGGGCCAGCTCGTCCAGTACGGCTGTAAGTTGGTCGATCAAAAAGTCACTCTGCCGCTGCACATTATCAGTGACGAAAACTGGGGACCAGTCCACGCCACCGAGCCGGGCACGGAACCACATCAAACATGACCCGATTGGTTTATTGACAGTGACGTCATTGTCCTCCACGCTGGCCGTCGCTAATCCGGGTGATATGAGGCCCAATAGAGACAGCGGCGCAATATTGACAAGACAGCGGCCAACACATACTTGCACGATGCGGGCAAACAAAGCCGGAGCTGGAGCCAGCGGCTGGCGTGGCTTGCTTAGCGAATTTTCCTCCTCCAAAGCTCCAGAGTAAACAAAACGGAGGCGAAGAGCATGGCAGCCGGCACTACAAAGTCATCGCGATTATTTACCGATTCCACACAGCTGGAGTAGGGATGGCAAAATAAGTGAACGTATGTACGTCTAACTCAGACATTTACGTATACACGTCTGCCTCGCCGGGTAGACAATGTAGGCTGAAATGATCCTCCACTGGAATAGGCCCGATGAAGGCTGGAATGATCCTCCACTGGAACAGGCCCGATGTAGGCTGAAGTGATCCTACACTGGAACAGACCCGATGTAGGCTGAAGTGATCCTCCACTGGAACAGGCCCGATGTAGGCTGAAATGATCCTCCACTGGAACAGGCCCGATGTAGGCTGAAATGATCCTCCACTGGAACAGGCCCGATGTAGGCTGAAGTGATCCTACACTGGAACAGGCCCGATGTAGGCTGAAATGATCCTCCACTGGAACAGGCCCGATGTAGGCTGAAGTGATCCTCCACTGGAACAGGCCCGATGTAGGCTGAAATGATCCTCCACTGGAACAGGCCCGATGTAGGCTGAAATGATCCTACACTGGAACAGGCCCGATGTAGGCTGAAATGATCCTCCACTGGAACAGGCCCGATGTAGGCTGAAATGATCCTACACTGGAACAGGCCCGATGTAGGCTGAAATGATCCCCTCCACTGGAACAGGCCCGATGTAGGCTGAAATAATCCTCCACTGGAACAGGCCCGATGTAGGCTGAAGTGATCCTCCACTGGAACAGGCCCGATGTAGGCTGAAATGATCCCCTCCACTGGAACAGGCCCGATGTAGGCTGAAGTGATCCTCCACTGGAACAGGCCCGATGTAGGCTGAAATGATCCTCCACTGGAACAGGCCCGATGTAGGCTGAAATGATCCTCCACTGGAACAGGCCCGATGTAGGCTGAAATGATCCTACACTGGAACAGGCCCGATGTAGGCTGAAATGATCCTCCACTGGAACAGGCCCGATGTAGGCTGAAATAATCCTCCACTGGAACAGGCCCGATGTAGGCTGAAATGATCCCCTCCACTGGAACAGGCCCGATGTAGGCTGAAATGATCCTACACTGGAACAGGCCCGATGTAGGCTGAAATGATCCCCTCCACTGGAACAGGCCCGATGTGGGCTGAAATAATCCTCCACTGGAACAGGCCCGATGTAGGCTGAAATGATCCCCTCCACTGGAACAGGCCCGATGTAGGCTGAAATGATCCTACACTGGAACAGGCCCGATGTAGGCTGAAATGATCCTCCACTGGAACAGGCCCGATGTAGGCTGAAATGATCCTACACTGGAACAGGCCCGATGTAGGCTGAAATGATCCTACACTGGAACAGGCCCGATGTAGGCTGAAATAATCCTCCACTGGAACAGGCCCGATGTAGGCTGAAATGATCCTACACTGGAACAGGCCCGATGTAGGCTGAAATGATCCTCCACTGGAACAGGCCCGATGTAGGCTGAAATAATCCTCCACTGGAACAGGCCCGATGTAGGCTGAAATGATCCCCTCCACTGGAACAGGCCCGATGTAGGCTGAAATGATCCTACACTGGAACAGGCCCGATGTAGGCTGAAATGATCCCCTCCACTGGAACAGGCCCGATGTAGGCTGAAATAATCCTCCACTGGAACAGGCCCGATGTAGGCTGAAATGATCCCCTCCACTGGAACAGGCCCGATGTAGGCTGAAATGATCCTACACTGGAACAGGCCCGATGTAGGCTGAAATGATCCTCCACTGGAACAGGCCCGATGTAGGCTGAAATGATCCTACACTGGAACAGGCCCGATGTAGGCTGAAATGATCCTACACTGGAACAGGCCCGATGTAGGCTGAAATGATCCCCTCCACTGGAACAGGCCCGATGTAGGCTGAAATGATCCTCCACTGGAACAGGCCCGATGTAGGCTGAAATGATCCTACACTGGAACAGGCCCGATGTAGGCTGAAATGATCCTACACTGGAACAGGCCCGATGTAGGCTGAAATGATCCTCCACTGGAACAGGCCCGATGTAGGCTGAAATGATCCTCCACTGGAACAGGCCCGATGTAGGCTGATAATAACAATTGCATAAGGTCTATGATTGGTTAAGACGAAATCGGGGGGAAAATACGCCACACTGCTGAAAACGTGAGATAATGAGCCGGCTAAAGTCTGGGGGTGAAATGACCATTTTGCCCCCCCCCCCCCCCCCCAGGATTTTCGACTAGGGCTTTTGGGTACCCTGCCCCGCAATCCACCGCCCCTGCTCTACACATCCCAACATCATCATTATGACCAAGTACGGCTTCAACAGAATTATCATCCAACATCGTATATTTCCCGACGAAAGTGATAACAGTAAAGTTTGTGGGACGAATATTTCGTAGGCATTTGATGGCCTAGAGAAGGTCACGGACATGAATCGTGAATGTTTGAGCGACGGGACTTTTGACCTTTGCTACACGCTTCTACCACCGTCCTGCCCTCCCTGTCCCTCTTGGCATTTATTTATTTATTTATTTATTTATTGTACATCGTGGGATTATCTCCTCTAATGGACCGAGGTCCGGGGGCTATTCTTAATCCCGAATCAAGAAACGTAGGGTGTATACAAACAGTGGATATAATATCATTCACACGCACATATTCCCAGTCAGGTACATATACAATAGATTCGTCGCTCTACTCCTTCGTCGGTAGCAGGCGCTTCTTCAGCGTATGTTTGAACGACGTCACTGACACGGTCGCAAGTTCAGGTGGCAGCTCATTGTAGAGCTTAGCTGCGTGATACACAAACTGACGCTTGCCCGCAGCAGAGCCGGTGATGCGAGGCAGACTGAGCAGATGGTCTTGCCTAGTACTGCGCACACGATCAGCACGCTCTCGGTTCGTGTAAAACTGCGAAGCCAGATACTCTGGTTGACCGGTGACGCGGATCCGATGAAGTGAGGCCAAAGTCTGGTGATAAAATAAGTCCGCAGACGTGAGCCAGCCTAGCTCTTCCCTAGCAGCCGAGATGGGGTCGAACTTTCTTTTTCCTGAGATTATGCGAGCGGCAAAGTTGATGATCTTTTGAACTGCTGCGATATTTTTAGCCGAACCGTTTCCAAAGATAGTGAGGCAGTACCGAATGTGAGAAAAGACCAGTGCGGATACGATGACAGGCAGGATCTCAGGTGGAAGCTGGTGACGGAGCTGAGCTATTCCCGCCAAAATGCCCATGCATTTCTGGCTGACGAAGGTCACGTGGGAGTTCCAATTGAGGCAGCGGTCGAATATCACCCCCAGATTCTTTGCCTCACTGCACGGAGTAAGCGCGACGTCGCGGAATTTAACAGTGAATGCCGGTAAGGTGCGGAGATTTTGACGCGTTCCGATCGGGAGCAGTTCAAATTTAGTTGCGTTCACCTTCAGACCATTTGCACAGAAATAGTCATCCAGTGAGGCCAGGACTGATTCTAGACGGGCGATGAGACCGGGCAAGTCAGATTTAGGGCCAGAAACGAAAATTTGGATGTCGTCGGCGTACTGGACAACAAATGCTCCAGCTGCGTGAAGGCTGAGGTCATTTGTGAAGATAGTGAAGAGCAGGGGCCCCAGTGAGGATCCCTGGAAGACCCCTTGGTCGATAGGTCGCGGGTCCGAGATCTGTTTGTTGTTGGCCGAATCGGTGAAACTCACGCTTTGAGTGTGCCCAGAGAGATAATTTTCGAACCAGCTTGTCTCGATGCAGTGAAGCTGCAATTTGGATATCAATTTGGAGTGGCTGATGACGTCAAATCCCTTACTCAGATCAATCAGGCAAATAATCGAAATTTGGCTCTGATCCATGGCCGAGAGCGCACGGTCCGAGACGCTGAGAAGGGCGGTTTCCGTGGAGTGGCGCGGTCTGAATCCGTGCTGGGTTGGAGTCAGAAGGTGATTAGTAGAGAGGAAACTGTGCAGTTGGGTCTGGACGAACTTTTCCACGATTTTGGAGATGACCGGAACTAGTGAAATGGGTCGGTAGTTAGACGGGTTCTCGGAGTCACCTGACTTGAAAACTGGATGGACGAGGGTATGTTTCCAGACAAGTGGGATTTCTTTTCGAGTGATACTTGCGTTGATGATATGCAAAAGGATGGAGCCGATGATGTCAGCATTTGACTGCTGACGACTGCTGACGCAAACTGGGCATATTTACACCAGCAACACCCAATTGTTGACAACCAGCAGAACTTAACCTTTATATTTCCATAACTCGTAAACTTCAATAACCTGTCAATTACCATGGCCTTTAAATGTGATCGTCTGTGACCCCTCCGAGGTACGGTGCGTGGCTCGCTTCCTATGCAGAGCGTGTCGTGAGAAATCACTGACATTTTTATTTCTTCGCGTGAGACGAATTTTACGTCACGACGTGAGCGGCGTGACGTAAACTGACGTGAGCGGCGTCTGCGCCGATTATATACAGCATAAACAGACCGCGGGAACCCGCACTGATATTTGTGTCAATATCTGTTTGACGTCTGTTGCTAAAAATATAAGTGGTTTGAAAGTAGTTCACGGGTAGTTCGTATTCCCTCCTCGTTTTCAGAGAGGATTAAATATCACTGAAAACTATTATTTGTTCTGTGTTATTTCTCATACGGAGCATTCCGCGACAAATCGACTGAGGAGTGGCACGCTCATATCACCGATATTGACTTAACCCTCGCCCTACGGGGGGCTGACAGCCCCCCCCCCTGAGGTTTCTCTTGAATAACTTTTACACATGCGGCGCATCTTGCTGAAATTTTCGGTAGCTGAGTTTACAACAATTATACGTAAGCTGTAAAAATTTATTTGAAATTAGTCGAACAGTTTGGGAAATAATCATGTTTTGATGACGTCATGTTGGTGGAAAAACGATACATATTTGAAAAATGGTAGACAACTGAGTTTTAAAGGAAATTGCAAACGCAATTGACCAAAGATACAAAATGGCATTCTCTTTAAAATGGAAATTTCGGATGTTCAAAATTTTGGGTTTTTGACCCCTAATTTTTTAAAAATCCCCACAAAATAAAATTTTCAAAGATGTTAGAAAAACCGGAATAAATGTGAGAGAACCGAGCATGGACAATACCCTTACCAAATTTCAAAGCAATATCTTTATTTTTGACTGAGTGATGACCCCCTAAGTGTAAGAAACTGATGACGTCATTTTTTTAATAACTTTTGTTGATTTTTTTTTGACAAGATACGAACAAATAATTACCTTTTCTGCATTTCTGGGCCAAGACTGGTCTAGGAACATACCTTTTTATTTACATTGATTAATTTCTCATTTTGAGGTTTTCTGAAGAGCAAAATCGCGGTTTTGGACATGGTAAATCCGAGGTCATTCACTTGACCTGGAAGGTCACCCGTTGACCTGAAACATAAAATTCACATACTGTTAGATTCCTCTCATGACGGGCAACATGCTGATTCTTGCCGCATTGCTCTAAGGTGCTTGGTTTGGAAGTTAACAGGAGGGCCTGTCAGCCCCCCCCCCCGTAGGGCGAAGGAGAAAAAGCTCCCGTAGGGCGAGGGTTAACACGAGCACTGCCTCTAACACGAGCATTTATTTCCGCCCCCTCCGGTTTTTCAAGAATAGCGGGGAAATGGCGGTCCACAGCGCCGCTAAATTTGGCACAGCCATTTGGGCATTAATTACCCACATGGTGTGGAATTGTTTTCCTCGGGTCATCTCAGGTCAGGTCAACAGGTTACGTCAAGTGACTTTAACTCCAAAAATGTTGGTGGTCGTACCAAAGTCAGTGTTTGTCCGATATATTTGAAACTTGCAGGATTTCATAGGGTCATAAGTACCCACAGTTATTTTATCTCAAATTTGTGTATTGGTGACCTAAGGTCAGGTCAATTCCGCGACCTTCTCATTATAAGTAAATGGGAAAATATACAAATACTTCCTATTCAGAGAATATGCATTTCATCAGGCCAATTATTTCAGAATCATGTTATTTTAGCTTATTCTGAATGACTCATGTGCAGTTGTTGCAGTTGTGCAGTTGCGCAGTTGTGGAGTTGCTCAGTGACCTCTGCAAGGTCAGTTAAGGTCATTTGAGATCACCAGCAATTTTTCCAATAACTCTCGATATAATTAAGATAGATACGTGCGAATGACACCCTGGTGCTGTGTTTGTCTCGTCGAGTCGCATCGCCCCATATGCAACACGACCTACCTGGGTCACCAAATGACCTTGACATTAGGTCAAATTTTGAAGTTGAATTAACCAGGTCACCATTAATATGTTTCGAAGCGCCTTGACGAGAGAAACACGATGGTGTTACAATTACTGATATATGGTCAACTAATAAAAAGTTACTCATGACAAACTTTTCGAGAAAGCAAAAATGTCATCGTGACATTTAGTAACTTCTGGAGTGGAGCCTTAACTGTTTACCTGATATAAAAGTGTATGACACCAAGTGCGATTGCGTTTTTCATGAGATTTCGTGTTTTCCCGTTTGTTTCTAGCTGTTATAGTTCCCGGGATATTTAGGGGTTTCTAGAGCATAGTCCTGCATTGGACAATTTTACTTTTGATGACCTCTTGTGACCTCAATATTAACCTGAGCCAAATAATACCCAAATTAACTTCGAATGTCTTTATCAAGAGTTTTCGAACGCCTTTTCCGCGTCTTTCTAGCCCTTTTATTTTTTCGAGTTACAGGGGGAGGGGGTTATCCGGTAAGGTTGCGGCTGGCCCCCCACTTTTCAAAACGTTCTTACGCCCATGTGCCGGGGCGCCACTCTGTAGGGGGGCCAACGCAGACCCACACTGATACCTGCCTGCACACCAGTTGCACAGTCACTACTCAAACCGTCGCTGCCGCTGTCGACCCAACGCATATTCAGCCCATACGGTCACGGCGATGCCGCCTCCCGGCTCGCCTCAGTGGTGTGCCTGCATGTCATGTGTGTGGCGTGCCTCGGTACTTGGTCATTGGCGCGCCTGACATGTCGCCCCGTGCCCTGTGCCGGTACTTGGTCATTGGCGCGCCTGACATGTCGCCCCGCGCCCCGTGCCGGTACTGGCCGGGTAGGTGCTGGACGGGTAGGTGCTGGCTGGGTAGGTACTGGACGGGTAGGTGCTGGACGGGTAGGTGCTGGCTGGGTAGGTACTGGACGGGTAGGTGCTGGACGGGTAGGTGCTGGCCGGGTAGGTGCTGGACGGGTAGGTGCTGGCTGGGTAGGTACTGGACGGGTAGGTGCTGGACGGGTAGGTGCTGGCTGGGTAGGTACTGGACGGGTAGGTGCTGGACGGGTAGGTGCTGGCTGGGTAGGTGCTGGACGGGTAGGTGCTGGCCAGGTAGGTGCAGGCCAGGTAGGTGCTGGACGGGTAGGTGCTGGCCGGGTAGGTGCTGGACGGGTAGGTACTGGCCAGGTAGGTGCTAGCCAGGTAGGTGCTGGCCAGGTAGGTGCTGGACGGGTAGGTGTTGGACGGGTAGGTTCTGGACGGGTAGGTGCTGGACGGGTAGGTGCTGGACGGGTAGGTGCTGGCCGGGTAGGTGCTGGACGGGTAGGTGCTGGCCGGAAAGGTACTGGACGGTTAGGTGCTGGCCGGGTAGGTGCTGGACGGGTAGGTGCTGGCCGGGTAGGTGCTGGCCGGGTAGGTGCTGGCCGGGTAGGTGCTGGACGGGTAGGTGCTGGACGGGTAGGTGCTGGACGGGTAGGTGCTGGCCGGGTAGGTGCTGGCCGGGTAGGTGCTGGACGGGTAGGTGCTGGACGGGTAGGTGCTGGACGGGTAGGTGCTGGACGGGTAGGTGCTGGACGGGTAGGTGCTGGCCAGGTAGGTGCTGGCCAGGTAGGTGCTGGACGGGTAGGTGCTGGACGGGTAGGTGCTGGACGGGTAGGTGCTGGCCAGGTAGGTGCTGGCCAGGTAGGTGCTGGACGGGTAGGTGCTGGACGGGTAGGTGCTGGACGGGTAGGTGCTGGACGGGTAGGTGCTGGCTGGGTAGGTACTGGACGGGTAGGTGCTGGCCGGGTAGGTGCTGGCCGGGTAGGTGCTGGCCGGGTAGGTGCTGGCCGGGTAGGTGCTGGCCGGGTAGGTGCTGGACGGGTAGGTGCTGGCCAGGGAGGTGCTGGACGGGTAGATGCTGGACGGGTAGGTGCTGGACGGGTAGGTACTGGCTTGACGGGTAGCTACTGGACGGGTAGGTGCTGGACGGGTAGGTGCTGGACGGGTAGGTGCTGGCCGGGTAGGTGCTGGCTGGGTAGGTACTGGACGGGTAGGTGCTGGACGGGTAGGTGCTGGACGGGTAGGTACTGGACGGGTAGGTGCTGGCTTGGTAGGTACTGGACGGGTAGGTGCTGGACGGGTAGGTGCTGGCCGGTTAGGTGCTGGACGGGTAGGTGCTTGACGGGTAGGTGCTGGCTGGGTAGGTACTGGCTGGGTAGGTACTGGACGGGTAGGTGCTGGACGGGTAGGTGCTAGACGGGTAGGTGCTGGCCGGGTAGGTACTGGACGGGTAGGTGCTGGACGGGTAGGTGCTGGCCCGGGTAGGTGCTGGACGGGTAGGTGCTGGCCTGGTAGGTGCTGGACGGGTAGGTGCTGGACGGGTAGGTGCTGACCGGGTAGGTACTGGACGGGTAGGTGCTGACCGGGTAGGTGCTGGACGGGTAGGTACTGGCTGGACGGGTAGGTGCTGGACGGGTAGGTGCTGGCTGGGTAGGTACTGGCCGGGTAGGTGCTGGACGGGTAGGTGCTGGCCGGGTAGGTACTGGACGGGTAGGTGCTGGCCGGGTGGCCGGGTGGGATGATAACCATAGCTGGCCGGGTGGCCGGGTGGGATGATAACCATAGCTGGCCGGGTGGCCGGGTGGGATGATAACCATAGCTGGCCGGGTGGCCGGGTGGGATGATAACCATAGCTGGCCGGGTGGCCGGGTGGGATGATAACCATAGCTGGCCGGGTGGCCGGGTGGGATGATAACCATAGCTGGCCGGGTGGCCGGGTGGGATGATAACCATAGCTGGCCGGGTGGCCGGGTGGGATGATAACCATAGCTGGCCGGGTGGCCGGGTGGGATGATAACCATAGCTGGCCGGGTGGCCGGGTGGGATGATAACCATAGCTGGCCGGGTGGCCGGGTGGGATGATAACCATAGCTGGACGGGTGACCGGGTGGGATGGTAACCATAAGCGACGCTGGGGCGTCTAACGGACGGGCGGCGGCTGCGGTGGATCCCACCTGCAGCGGGTTACATGGCATGCGATGCGTCATATTCAGACCAAACATGGCGCGTGACTTTCGTGTCTGTTCGTCGATACCGACATGAGTAATTAGGCAATCATGCTTTGTTTTATTCGGGTGAATCGATTATGACGTGTACACCGCATAGATTGGGATGCACGCATGACCGTTTGCCGTACCTCCTACACTACCATATCACCATGGAGTAGAGAAGTACTGGAGAGGAGTCTGAGTTCTGACCGATTTTAGCGACAGTCCGTTTGTGCATGCGCAGTGTTATAGATAGTATCAGTGCGTCCGGAGCCGCTAATATAATGCTAGTTAGGCTGCGCGGCGGTAGCGTCGTTGAATTTCGTAAATTAATGCGTTCTAGTTGGGAATTATGCGGTAAAATGGACGATTATTATCATGGACTTATCATTATGTTATTATCATTATTATAATGGATACATGGACATGGACGATTATTATCAATATATTTATTTAGAAATGAAATAACTGAAATGAATATTATTTAAATAATATAATATAATCGATTGAAATAAATATGTAATAATAAAATATAGAAAATCATGCAACATATTTCAAATTTTGGCTTTAGAGTTGTAAATTTATAGGACCTATGTTGAATATCCGATGCGCTATATCGACAGATAAGGTAAGCGAACCCGGATCCTGTAGATCACTATACAACGGAATGTTTGAGAGATCGGATTCCAGTGGTTTCTTAGTCATTTTCTTTAAAAGAAAAAACAGTTATGTCCTGTCAGATTTGTCCGAGCAATGCCTGCGACTTTGGGCCGCAGCGCCTCTCATGGAGCACCTCACCCATTTAAATTGTCGCAGATATTGTGAAGAAAAACTACCATTTGCATTGCTACTGCTTTGCTGAAGTTGCGAAAGTTCTTACATCATCGCTACTAGCGTGGGCAACTTACTTTTTCGCCTATGCGAAAGTCGTGTCTCCCGTCCCGCCCCGTGTATAAACGGGCGGCGGCTCGCCGTTTACTATCCGTGACCAAATAGGGCGGCCGAGCGGTACTCTCGCGTATCAACAATGGTGAAACCGGCGAAACTCCATGCTCTACTCCATGATATCATTATGCCATTGTTATCACATGGCTATGCTTTCCCGGCCATGGAACTGGTGCGTGTATGGAGCCCGGTCTCCGTTATGTGGGGACTCACATCGCGATATGATCATTAACGCAACATAATCGTCGACTTTGCGTACGCTAAACATCCGGACGGCCATGACATTGTCGCTATGCTGTGTGCTAATGTCCTGAGAACGGACAATCAGCTGTTCTACGGATTTTATGTGTGTAATTACTAATTCACTCCGTGATCTGTATGTTACTGTCACCGAGAGCAGGTATTATGATGATGAATGATGATTAGACGAGCGCTGCAACACGGAGTTATATGGCGCCATTCCGAGATACGGAAAATAACTTGATGTCGTGTAGACACATAATGCTCTAAACCTTCCCGAAACAGCAGATGCGGTGAGCAGCGTCTGGGATGGCCCACTCACGGAGAGTTGTTTGTCGCAGGTGACATCATGAAGAGGTCTGCACCGTTCCTGAAGATGTACACAGAGTACGTCAGCGGCTACACCAACGCCATGAACCTCATCAACACCTACCAGCAAAAGTGCCCCAAGTTCGCCAGCATCATGGACAGCATACACGTAAGTCAATCGATGTATCTCGAGAACCGTCTTCGAATGTGGACCTTTGTCTAACACGATTACGCAATAAGCATGATTAATTAATTTCGCGCAGGGTATTTTAACTACGATGTACCTATATACGTTGATGTAATAAGTGTAGGCGAATAATGCGGTTATTTTCCTGTTCACAACGAGGCTGTTTTACCTTATCACGTTTACAATCGTCTGCTGCCCGGTCGGATTTGCGTCCTATATCACGTGCCGAAGCGTCCCGGCCGGCTGAGCAGCTGATGCGCTTATGGGCGGGCCCGGCGGAGCCGCCCAGACTAGCCTGTTGACATTGGAAACCGGAACGGGTTCTTCTGCCTAAAAACATTGACGTCTGTGCTCGCCCGTGGGCGGCCGAACATCTTCGGAATATCGCGTTGGCGGAATAGCGCGTCATTACACTTCGAAGGAAACTGGCTCACTTGCCGCGGAAGCGACTACACCTTCCAGCGACTCCGTGGTGAATCACCATTGCCGGTCGCTATAGCTAGCTGCCAGCCGGTGAGACGTCAAACTCAGCTGACCGGTCGACTGACCGGCCTTGTGCGCCATCCGCGCTCCTGCAGCGTGCTCGCTGACTATGTCCTATAAGGAGGCGCTGCAGTGGGTGGTTCGAGGACCCACGCCGTGGACGTTCCTGACGCACCACAGCGGTGGGTTGGTCGCGGACCCACGCCGTGGACGTTCCTGACGCACCACCGGCGTGCCGACACGATCTGGCAATGTCGCGGCGCCACTGACGCGGACTCAAAACAACGCGACGCAAAACAACGTGCCTACGCCGAGGCGGGGTTTCGGAAAATAGTGGTGATTCATTACAGTTCCGACACGTTTGCGTCCGTGTGGTTCACGCTGGATACAATCGTGACTCCTAAGCCGTACTGACGAGTCGATGTTACCACTGTGTGTGTAGTCCTTCACGGGCGTGCGACAAATGTCTGCAGGTGTCAGCGCAGCATGGGTCATTTTACAGAAAAACGAAATTCGACG